>JAUMHO010033108.1:0-39322 GCA_032360965.1 Ulva armoricana
CAGCAGCTTGCAGTACAGCTCGAGCCGGTGATCTGTGGCATGGTACGAGAGGACGAGATTTACCATGTGGTTCCTTGTCCTTAGGTAGAGCGTATGGGGCAGGCAGTACGCCCTTTGTGTCCCACGGCATGATGCGCTGCAGAGAGAAATTCATGCCCAGGCCGTCTACTGTCGCATGCATGTGCCATGGTTGTCGGTCAGCGGAGCTGGGAGCTCCGTCGGTGCTCAGCGGTACAGGATCCTAAATCGAGCGATTGAAACGTTTCTACAGCCAAGCTATGCAGCCAGTCAGCTTCGACAACCCGTGACTTGCTCGTCCTGTCACACAGACGATTCTCAACACGGCATGGCAGCAAGGCGTGCAGTCGGCGCCTTGAGGGCGCTGGCCCAACAAGGAAGCAACAATTATTCACAAGGACTTGTTGTGGCCCCTATAAGTGAGTGGAGCAGGTGCACATCACTGCTTCTGCCATGCAATCTGCGCCAGGTCACGGAGTTCCCGGTTGAAATTACTCGTGAACTACCCCTTATCGTGACCGAGAGATTGATGACACTGATCCCCGTGATCCGTGCTGCATACTCTGAATGATCAAATGCGGTACATACAGGCACCTGTGCCGGCGAATATGCGGCTCATCAGGTATGAAGTATCATACCAGCACAATTACGCACATGCAACCATGAATATGCAGACCATGATCTTCCAGCTTGTCCTGAGTTCGAATCCTATATGACTGGTTGTACGTCGCTGCAGTTTGCTACTCGGTCAACGAGCTAACTATGCCATCACTTTCCCCAACAATGACCATGGTGCGACTTTCTAGCAAACAACATGTTGCTGCTTGATAGGTTACATGGATTGACCAAATGTGGCAGCCGAAGACGAACTCAAGCCAAAAGCTTGCCCCTTTACAAGCGAGCATGAACATGCAGGGTAACATTGCTCAATGGCACGTTGCTGAAGGTCAAGCGTTTGCGGCTGGTGATATAATCGCGGATATCGAGACTGACAAGGCTACAATGGGCTGGGAATCACAGGATGATGGCGTCATGGCAAGGATTCTGAAACCCGCAGGTGCACATGACATAGACGTTGGCATACTTGTTGCTCTTACTGTCGATGAAGAGTCCGAACTTGATCTCGTCAAAGATTACAAACCTGGTGGCCCTACATCCGAAACAGTGCCGTCAAACCCCGCCGCCGGTGCAACTGTCAGCCCTGGTGGCCCTCCGTCGTCCGCGTTTCCAGCTCACCAAGTCTGGACAATGCCAGCCTTGTCTCCGACCATGGCCCAAGGTAACATTGCAAAATGGTACAAGCAAGTCGGTGATGAAGTTAGTGCCGGCGATGGCCTTGTGGAAGTTGAGACAGACAAGGCCACCATGATGTGGGAGTCTGTCGAGGAAGGCTATATCGCCAAAATCTTAGCGCCCGATGGCTCACAAGATATATCCGTATGCCTATGTTGCTGTACTTTATCTTGAATATAAATATTATGTCATGTTTTGGCACCCTGTGCCTGTGCATGATGTGTCATGCTGTGCCTCGATATGAGGGCGGAAGCCATGTTTCCACGCACGGAAGGTTGCAGGTTGGTACACCTGTAGTCGTCATTGTAGAGGATGAGGAGATGGTTCCAGCCTTTTCCAGCTATACTGCTGCTGACGCTGGCTCAGGTGGAGCCAGCAGTAGTAGCCCTGCTCCCACAGAGGCCCCTGAAGCAGCTTCGCCGGCAGCAACTGCGGCTTCAGCGATGCGTGCCCCTGCTGCGTCTCAAACACGTTCCTCTGCACAAGGTACTTCTACCTTGGGACGCAAGATTTCCTCCCCGTATGCAAGGAAGCTGGCACAAGAGGCTGGCATTGACATTGGCAAGGTTGGAGGCTCAGGCCCAGGTGGCCGTGTCACTGCAGCAGATGTTGAACAAGCAGTTGCAGCTGGCGGTGCTGCCACACCCGCGGGCGGCACCTGTGCTGATTTTACAGAAGAAGCTATCAAGCAAGTGCAGAAGATTACTGCCAGGCGACTTCTTGAATCCAAAAGTACTGTCCCACATTACTATCTGAGTTACGAATGTCAGGTTGACAGCCTGATGTCATTACGAAATCAACTTAACGAGCATCTCAAAGAGTCTGGGGGCAAGGTCTCTGTGAATGACTTCATAATCAAGGCGTCTGCAATTGCACTGCGCGCAGTGCCTGATGTGAATTCATCGTGGCATGGAGACTTCATTCGGCGATACTCCAACGTGGACATTTCGGTAGCAGTGCAAACGCCTGCCGGCCTAATGGTCCCTGTGGTGCGCGATGCAGACCTGAAAGGTCTTCACGCCATCTCTGAGGATGTAAAGGTCCTTGCCTCTAAGGTGTGGCCACTCCTAAGTGGTCCATGTGCTACTTGACAGTGATAAAGCACAAATTCTATGGACATCAAGCAAGTGGGATGTTCGTGTGTTGACACCGTCTCGTTGATGAGTGCTGGTCACACTGTCTGGTGCGTGCTGGTCATTCTATGAGCTGATGGCATGCTGTGAGCGGAGCAGTGCTTGTAGGCGAAGGAGGGGAATTTATCGCCAGATGACTATAATGGAGGTACCTTTACCGTGTCAAATCTTGGCATGTATGGCATCAACAACTTTGCAGCCATCATCAATCCTCCTCAGGCTGCCATTCTGGCGTGTGGAAACGCCGAGCCCAAGGTCATCCTGGACAAGGATGGTTATCCCAAGCAGGTGTGTGGTACAGCCAGACTCGCCAAAACGGTCCATATTTTGGGGTTCCATGCCGGATTATGTCAGAACATGAATCTGTACATCTAGCCAATCGAGTGACTGTCGTTCATCTTTATGATCTTTCTGGTTTACAGGTTAGGGTTATGAATGTCACAATGAGCTGTGACCATCGTGTTGTGGACGGCGCTGTTGGAGCAACATGGCTCCAAGCTTTCAAGAAATTGATTGAGAACCCGGAACGACTGTTGCTGTGAGTTGATGTGTGCACAGCCAATTCTGGCATATCTGGAATGGGTACCTGCTGCGAATGGGTGCTACGTCGAGTATGACGTTGTTGTAAAGAATTATGGGATTGGTTGTGAGACCTGTTTGAATGTGGCGTGATTCCTATCTTGCAATGCACGCGCATGTTGCGTTCCAGCATGAATGCTTATTGGTGTGCACTTGTGGACACGTGATCACGCAAGCGGTTCACAAGGTGCGATATACCGAACAAGCTGGAAGCGGATGGTAAACAAATCACATCATCATATACACTCTCTCCATTCTCCAGGTCCTGTGTTGTGATATACATGATCGGTTGCCTTCAGTGCGGAGATCATGGTCGCGCCCGGGCCACCTTCAACTCTGCGGTACCTCTTAGGCTGCTTATTGCTAGTTATCACCGTGATCCTACCGTTTGGTGTCTTTTTTGCGCGCAAAAAGAAGTCTGTGTCTCAGTTCAGGCGCCCGGGTGGGCGACCTCAGTCGCATGTGTAGTCTTGGGAGTGGACTCATCGGACATGTCGCACGGCCACACCTCAAATACACCAGGGCTGATGATTGGATTCGGTGCTGGCCTGGCTACGTCGGTAGCTGTACTTTGGGCGTGGACAAGGTATCAGCAGGTCTGGGATCCGCCAAGCACAGCCTTGGAACGCCAATCTAATGTGCCCAATGGCCCACTCGACATCTCAGATCACATTGTTAGAGAGCAGTTGTCAAGAAATTTGCTATTTTTCGGAGATCACGGAAGTACGTCAGTGGCAAACAGCAGAGTCGCCGTTGTGGGGTTGGGGGGCGTAGGGAGCCATGCAGCGCACATGCTGCTCAGGGCGGGCATAGGCTATATTAAGCTGGTAGATTTTGATCAGGTATAGCCGGCTTGTTCCTTAATGTGCAGTAATTGCTGAGATGAGCGTCGCTTTTGTGGGTTGGAGCTCAACGCCCAGGCAGAAACCCATTTATAGTTTTGATGTCATCGATGTGCAGATAACACTGTCCTCGCTGAATCGGCATGCGGTTGCCACACGTGCCGACGTTGGTCTTCCAAAAGCCACAGTTCTTGCCAAGCATTTTGGAGCAATCTTTCCAGAGGTTCAGGTGGAACCTGTTGTTGCCATGTACACTGGAGAAACAGAGGAGCTGATTTTGGGGGGGACCCCGTTGGATATGGTAATAGATGCTATTGACAACTTGGCTACCAAGGTGTGACTGGCTTAAATATGGCATTCATGCAGCAGGCATGCTTGTAACACATGACATGTGCCTCGCAGGCAGATCTGATCGCAGCATGCAAATCTCGGGGCATACCAGTCCTGTGTGTGGGTGGCGCAGCAGCCAAAGCAGACCCGACCAGGTTATGTTTCGTGGACCTAGCAGAAGCTTCGGTGGATCCCTTAATTCGATCTATGCGGCATCGGCTGCGTACAGTTCATGGCGTAACGACTGGGGTGCAGGTGCTCCTTTCCACTGAGAAGCCCCGGTGTGGGTTGGTAACCACGGAAGAGCAAGCTGCAGCACCATCGATGCTTGATTATCAGGTATTGAGATGTTTTGCTAGGTTCATGTCAGAGAGCCACCACACCAATTACATGCTTCACTGTTGCTGCACCTGGGGGTACATGCTCGCTGTGTGGAGGTCATGCATGTGTCAGCCTGAGCATGTTCTGACGTTTATTCTGATGCAAGAATTATGCAGGTAATTCCAAATTTCCGTATCAGAACAATTCCTGTCTTGGGTACATCTCCGGCTCTATTTGGGATGGCTGCAGCTTCATGGTGCCTTTGCCAAATAGCAGGCGCACCCTTTTTCCCGCAAGCGCACTTCAAAGTTCGACGTCTACAATATGAAACAATCTTGGAAAACTTGCAAGATCATGAGCTAGCCACATATGGGCATTGTGATGATGTCGCCATAGATCTTGAGGAGGTATTTGAAACCATCTTGCTGCTTGATACTTTGCCTGTGCATAAGCTTTGAATTTGGCTGGAGTCACCTTGCCCATGGGGCAGGTCCATCCGCATCCTACAACTCCTGTTTGATTGAAAGAATGCTGTTCAGGTGGAGTTTCTCGTAAGCTCTGTGTGGAGAGGCTTAAGTGCATTTGCACTTGGCAGGAGTGATGCTACTGCAGACAAAGGGCAACACCGTCGAACTGCAGGGTTACAGTTTGTTCGTTACCATCCCAACAGACCTTGCACGCCAGATAATTTGGTCCTATTGACGGATGACCAGGCAAGCGAATTCAATAAAGTGGGTCTGCAGTGCTGGGAATACCAGCATGCCTGTGTTGCAGTGTTTTGCGATTCAGTTTTGCAGCGTGTAGCATTGATATTTGGCTGCCTAGAAAATTAAATACACCCATTTTCGGACGTTTACAGCAAACCGTGCACATAAAATGCAACATTAAAACGTAACTCAACTGAAATGATGCCCAATAACTAAGGTTCGATCACACTATGCGTGCAATGCCCGCACACTGTGCATACTCGACTAGTCTGAACAAAACACATGGGTGGATGTCAAGCCATGAACATGCTTGTCCACCTCGATGCAGTCACCGTCAACCAGCATGTCGTCATTGTCCGAGGCTTCATTTCTTGCCACAGGAAGATCAGTAACACCCTGCAGCAGGAGTACGCCAGAATAAGTGTGGCAGTCAACTTGTATGGCTATCTAAGACTCAGACTACACCATACCTGGACAGCTGTTTCTGTACTGTCGCCTCCAGTCAACACAGCATGTGACTTGCTTCGTTCATTGACTTTGACGCTGGGACTCGAAACAAGAACCCCTCCAAACATAGATCTGCTGTCATCATATACTCTGCCTGTGCAAAAAAGTTGGGTATGGTCGTCTATACCAGGTTTGATGTCCTTATCTTCCTGTTGATCAAACGGGGAGCAATTTCCTACACCCTGGCCATCTGTGTCATGGTTTGTGCCGCCCATACCATAGACTTCAATTGTGCGATACGGATCTGTAGGAGAATTGACAACTGCCTTTTGGCTGTCGGCCTCATCATTGGACTCCATGCCATCATCCTGAAACTGCTGCAAGACTGTACTGCTCACTGGCATATGAGATAAACCAGTGATACTGACCTCATGGCACGGCGCGACTACACCTGCCCTATCCTCATCCACCCCGGCATCTGCCAAAATATCAGCTTGTGAGTCTGCATTCGAGCTCGGAGCCCGCGAATCTCGTTGCGCATAGCGCGGCTTTCCTGGGAATAAGTCCACAACAGCGTTTGATAGACCCGATTGCACTGTCTCCTGCTTTCGCTGCTGCATCTCCCGTCTGCAAGTATTCGACATGTTTCTAGAGAAGACATTTTGTAAATGGTCCAGCAACGCGCAAGCCACTGGTCTGCTGTAAGGGCAATGACACTGGCAGAGGTACCTCTGTGATGCCAGCCACGCACCACGGCTTACAGCCAATTCAAGTGATGCGCACCGACACATGTCCAGCATATCTGGAGGGTCCTGCGTAGAGCAACTCCGCCGCCGGTAGAACAACACATAAGCTGAAGGGGTCACGACGTTGGCGCCTGAGGTTGGCATTACAGTGCGGTCATTGTATGAATGCCAGCCAAGGTGTTCATGGCCCTCTGGAATGAGACTTTGCTCATGCTGGCAGTACGCTGTGTAGTGCCCCCCAGATACACTTCCCATGTGATTAGAAACTGCGAAGCAGTCATACACGGCCTCTGGGTCAGATCCATGGACAAGCGTTGTCATGTCGAGCCCCTGCACACCAAGAGCTAACTATAGCAGTCGATTCTTATGTAATGCTATCGTGCCAACGTCAGGGGGCAGATGCAAACCTGCAGAGGAAAGGTGACCAAGTTCTTGATCTTCTCGCTGGTTGTGGCATAGTAACCAAAACCAGAGTACCTAAAGCGCTTGAGGTGGATAATGAGAACTTCCGGAAGGCACCATACATCAAGAGCTTTCTTAGCACGCACGTCCATGCGGCACTTAGGGCAGTGCCACAAATCAGTTGGGCCCAATATCTCTTCAGCAAGATATGTCTGCAGCAGGAATCGAAATCATGAAATTCGGCAGCCAGGCACAACTATGTTGACAACGTGCCTAAATGATCTTGGTGAGATGCGCCAAGTCTGCTTCACTGACTGCATGCCTGCCGCAGAACAGCCTCGTGGAATGATGATGACAGCACATGAGGTTCACGGTAAGTCAGGCAGGCACGCACTCCAATGCAATCTTCCAATGTATATGTATAGTCACGATGCTCCTTGAGCTGATCAAGAGAACTGTGTTCATCCACCCTGGTCATTGCCTCAACATCAATAACTTCCTTGGCATCTTCCATGCGCACATCCAGCCTGAAGAAGAATTGTGTGCCACTGGCGGACGCCGAGGTCGGTGGAAACCCATTATCCTGCTGAACTGCCAGCAGCCGCACAGCTGGCTCTGGCAATGTAGCCTCTGCTGTGCCAATACCATCAACACCAGCTTGCTGTTCATGTAGTGGTGCTGCTGAGCCTGCAATCACATGTTCATTCTCACATGGTGGGGCAGTCACCCCCAGCAAGTCTAGCTGCTTAGGCGCTGGGACACAACCCATGATGGGCTGTGTGGGTGCATGTGGAAGTACAATCACGCCTTCAGCCTGAGTACTGTCACATGCGCCGAGCGACATCGGACGGGATTCATCAGGCGCGGATGCCAGAAGTGATGGCTCTACTTGCTGTTCGCTTTCAACAGCGAGCGCCAAGTCGTCACAGTCCTCGTCCATTGTCCCAGCTGGTAAGTCGTCAGCATGGCTACTGACCATGGGCTGTAACAGTAGCGCATCATCATCTGAAAGATGTTGCATTGCAGCAACAGGCACACCGATTGCCAAACTGCTGGTTGCTTGCTGTGCAGAAGCAACGGCACCACCTGATGCGTTTAGCCTCGCTGTCGTGTCTGAAGGTGACTGGCTCATCTCCACATGAACTGCGGCCTCATCGCCGGAGTCCCGTTGCACTTCCACTTGCCCAGCTTCACCAGACACTCTCGTGTTTTGAGAATCGGTAGTAGTTTCTGTGGACGGCGGCGAATAGACAAGGTTGCTGTGTACACGCTGCTTCTTGAAGGGCGTCAGAAGGTCCTCCACTCTACGTGCAAGCTCACAGTCGCTTCGCAATGAAAGCCCGTTTTGGCTGGAGAACTGTCGTGCGCTGGAAGTGTTCAAAGACACACTTTCGACTGCAATGGCTGTGCCTGGTACTCGAAGGAGGAGCGGCAATGAGTCTGTGCCACCTGGAGGCACAATTGCAGCCAGCTTGAGGTCTTTACTGTCTGCTACATCCTCGGGATAATGGTACACCAATAGCTTGTCTTTACTGCTGCACACAGTGGCCGTATCAGTCATCTATTCTCAAGGAAAAAATTTTATTCTTGTAATAGCAGTACATCGTTGCGAATGGAAAGGCCCATTGACATGCAGGTTCAGGAACGTTTGCTGGCCGATGATCCATTTGCGACTCTACCCTGTGCATTTTTAGGCGCGACAAAAGCGCAAGCGCAGCAGGCGAAGCAGGAGGCAGACCAACATGTGAGAAAGCACGCACAATTTGTGGCGCTCGGGGGGTAATTCCTTGGTGACATCCTCAAGGATGTCCAGTGTGCAGTACTCGCGACCCATGCTATAGTGACTGCTTGAGTTTTTCTGTAGCACAGCTGTCAAAGAATTCACCGCAGTGCTGGGGAGGCCCACCAGCGAGGCGACAGCTTCAAGGAGTGCGCCCACTGTGTCATGCTTGTAAACCTTCACACAGTACTCCTGTGGTCGCGCATTGCCTGCCATTGGCACGAAAGTAAACCGGCGAAGCACAGTGTTGGCACCCGGCAGCGGCACAGAGAGATACATAAACGGATCAAACTTGCGTTTGTGGTGGCCACAGTTTGGGCAGTCCAGTGTGGACTTGAGAAGGCCCTGAAAGTGGTCCACAATCGCTGATGAATTCCTGGCCCTGCACATGATATAACAGAATGAATCAGTAAATGATGTATTGCAGCAAAAGCTGGTGCTGCATGATAATCTGGGCAAGAAAAAAGTCAGGAAGAGGACATACACTGGATGCATCTTATTGTCATGTGTAAGAGCACATGTGTATTGTTGCAAAAAAAAAAGTTGAAGCTAAATACATCTTGGAAGAACGAGTGCAAAAAACGGGGATTTTTTGGTTGCTTGATGCAAGTGTCACCGCGCGTGACATGGTACCTACTTTGAGTTTGACTGGAGTAGAACATGAGCTGTTGCAACTGTCTCCACGAAATGGGCATTTACAATGTTGGACAATCCGATCTTGACTACCGTATTATACTCAAGTACTTGTCAAGTAACGTAACGCATGACACGTCGTTTGTGCATGCATGCCGCACGCTAGGTGTGTTTGCGCATGTGAATCCAGGTGAACGAAGGGTATTTAGGTACCAGCACGCCGCAGCTCGGGTGCATCTGCTAAGCGCGCTTCCCTGCCTTGAACCCCACTGAGCTGCTTATCAAATATTCTTTCGCGAACGATGTCTGACGCCTACACTGTCGCTGGTACGTCGGGTGGTGGCGCGGGTTCCGGGAATCACGAGGTCGTACAGACTCGCTTGGAACCGGCGCTGCCGGCACTGTCCTATGCGGAGAGGCGTGGGCGTATCTTGAACAAGGACGATGTGAAGAAATTTCTAGCATGCGACAAGGACCTGGGGACGTTCTGCAGCCGATCCTGGAGGCAGTAGAGCAGCGATTGGGGAGGGGGGGGGGGAGCAAGGAGAACTGCAGCAGAGGCAGTGGCGCGCGATCGTCGGCGCCGTGGACTCGATCGGGTGATGGTGCTTCATCAACGATATGCCCTGGTTCACAACCAGGTCTGAGGTGTTCACCACGGCGAAAAGCCGATTTCAGTGCGACCATTGTGGACCTCAGCTCCCTGCCGACTATTAATGCACGCGGTGAGGGACGCTGTCATCTCAGCAGACGTCCTCGACTCCAATTCTCACAACAAGACGATGACCTGGGTCGGGGACCGGGGCCTGGCGCCGGCGGCGAAGCGGCAGCGAGGCTCAGGCTACGGTCAGGGTGGCCATGGCGGCGGCGGCAACCGTGGAGGTGACCAGCGCAAGCGGCATGGCGCCGGGGCCGGCTACCAAGGCGGTGGTGGTGGTGGTGGTGGCGCGCGCGATGGTGATCGCAGCGCAGTGAGTCGTGCAGAGGGCTGGCCCAGCACCGACGGAAGTGCCAGGTGGCCATGGGCGGTGGCGGCCTATCTGGTTTGGCCTGCCGGCAGGCCCCGGGGAGGCCGCACAGGGCAAGGCATTCGCGGCCAACATGGCTGCTAAGGCTATTTCGGCGTTGCGCCTGCCGGGCAGGCTGTGGGAAGAACAGTCATCCCAGCGGGGGAGGGGGCGGGCGTGGATGCTGTGCATCTTCAACGCCAACCCACTGCGCCAACGGAGGCAGGCTTGGTTGGAGCGATGTGGCAACGCCCCAGGCTTTGAGTTTGTGGCCTAAATACTGGAGCACGGCCTGACGGTGATGCGGCCTGAGCACAGACACGACGTGTTTGAAATGCGCAATCACGGGAGCTGCCGGGACCCTGCAAGGTGGGCAATGGCCAACGCAATCATCGAGGACGAGGCGCGACAGGTTCATCGCAGAGGCGCCAAAGGCGCTGCCGCCGCCGCAGTGCCGATGGGTGCATCCGCTGGGGTTGATCCCAAAGGGCGCGGACAATAGGTCAGGATCATCCATGATTTCCGTGCGCCGGCGGGGGCGAGCGCGAACGACTGCATTGCCTACGTGCGTCTGAGCTATGACAAAGTCGACACTGCATTTGGCGCAATGCAATAGGGGTGCTTTCTGGCAAAAGCTGTTATCTCGGGCTTCTTTCGGCATATCTCGCTGGACCCAGCGGACTGGGAGCTGAAGACCTGCCGGTGGCGGGGTAGGCTGTTTGTGGATACGCGCCTAAACTTTGGGCAGCGTAACGCACCGTAGGTTGCGTTTCGGGTGTCCATGGTGGTGCGCTGGCACGCTAAGGCTGCTGTGGAGGGCATGTAGCTTCGGGGATGGGCACTTATCTCGGTCGTGTGCGACGACTGGCTAGTGGTGGCCAAACTGGAGCACGGATGCTACAGGGTTTGGCGCTTGAACACTGAAGCGCTGGAGGATCTGAGGTTCACAGTGACCTCACTCCCACACAAGTGCATCACTCCCACTCGTGAGTTGCCGTGGCTGGGGCTGCATTTTGATGCTGGGGCGCTGACAGTGTCGCTGCCCCGCAAGATGAACTAGGCTTTGGCGGTGATAGACAGTGTGCTGCGGGCTACTAAGGTCTCATACCGGGAGCTTGATAGCCTGTTGGTTATCTCAGCATCTGTTCTACGGTGGTGTACGGGGGCCGGGCCTTCTTGCATGCGGTGTGCAGGCTGCGCTTCAGACCAGATGCGCGAGCGAGGGCGGGACACCACAAGTTGTATGCGAATGCCGCTCTACAAGAGGATATGCGCTGGTGGTGCGAGCACCTGGGGCTGATCAAAGGCGACCGCAGGGTGGCCATGGTGGCAGCAGGGGTGCACCACGAGCACGTGGCGGCCTACCTGGATGCCTGTGGGGGCTCAGGCGGGGTGGGCGTGTTCATCGACAAGGGTTTGTAGGCCTCACAGGGGAGCAGTTTACCGATGTATACTCCAGCGGTGGTTGCGCTCAGTACAACCTGTTTAGCCCAGGCGTAAGGCGTCAGGTGGCGGGCAGCGCTTGGGAGGAGCCCTCCATGCATGCAAATCACTGGGAATTGTTTGCCTTTTTTGGGCTGCTTGACTTGTTTCCGGATGTATCCCCAGTTCACATTGCCGGCAAACTTAATGTGGTGGCGGATGCGTCGTCACGTGGTTACTGGCAGAGATTCGGTGGGCATGCCAATGCATGGGTCTCAGAAAGAGAGGGCCAGACCTCAAGGTTCATGGCTTCTTTGTAATTGCGTCTGTGATGTGCGGTAATGCATGTGCATATGTGCATAGGGTCCGGTTGGGCAACGCGTGAGTGCCATGCCACTGCATCAGGGCCTTGCCGACTTACTGGCGAGGGCATGCAAAATCCAGCAAGAGGCACTGTTGGACAGCATAAAATCACAGTACAACCTGCATGTGCGATGGTTCGCTGAGTTCTGTGAGGTAGCTAAGTGCGTATACTGTTGTGGACAGCCGTCTGAGAACCTGGTCATGTCCTACGCAACATACTTGTTCCAGACGGTGAAGGCGGCCACAGTCGCTCAGTACCTGAAAGGGCTGAAATAATTTTTCAGGAAGCGGGAGTATGTGCAATTTGCGGACCTGGTGGCTTGGCCGGAGCTACACCGCGTGCTGAAGGGCATGCAGCAGGTCGGCAAATCACAAAGAAAAGAAGACACAAGAAGAAACAACCGATCACCCCAGAGATACTGCTGCAGTATAAGCAGAAATTTGATCTGTTGATCGGGTTGCATGCGACCTTGTGGGTCTGCTGCCTGGTTACCTTCTTCGGGTATTTCAGGAAGTCGAACACCACAGTGCCTTCGGGCAGCCCAATGGTGCAAGGGAAATGCCTTAGGGTGACAGACATATTGGATGATTACCGTGAGTACGCACTGGTGCTGACGATGCAGTCCTCCAAAACACCGCAGTTGGGTCAGGGCCCCCCGCCGATCAGAGAATCGGGGATGCGGGGACACCCACTGCACCCGGTGTCGGCATGAGTACGGTACTTGGAGGTCAACCGGATGGGTAGTTCAGCTACGTACCAAGCCTTTTTATACCAGAATAGCTCAGAGGGCCTGATGGATCTGCTACGTGCGGACCTTGTGCTGGCCTCCAAGAGGATGCAGAGCTGGTGGGTGTAGACCCGGGCAGCGTCTCAGGGCACAGCTCCCGAAGAGGGGGAGCTTCTTATGCCTTCAGAACCGGAGTACCGGATGTGCTCATCCAATACCAGGGGGACTGGCGGTCCATGGCGTACAGAGAGTACATAACACTGCCGCAAGTGCAGGCAGTTCAAGCCACGCTGGAAATGTTCGCACTGATGCTGCAGCCCCCGGCCTGAGGGGAACTTGGGGCCTCGCTACTACAAGCAGGGGTGGAGCCTGTGGATAATGCGGTCGGTGCCCGGGCCGCGTTAGGAGTTGAGGTTGATGTGGCGATGCTAGTCGAATGAAAAAACGAAAGGAAGAAGACAATAGGGGAGAGTATAGGGGGGTACTGTAGGGGAGAGTTTTTGCGCTCCTGCTGTGGGTCAAGCTAGACAGTCTGATCTGCCTCTGCAGGCTCTGTTCCAAACCCTGACCGCGTCCGGGCGCCGCCGCCAGCGATGGCGGCGTGCGCATGCGGGATAGCGGCGGCGTTTTAGGGATCAGGGATTCAGGACCCCCCTACCACACTATCAGTGTGGCTCTAGTTCATGACTGACGACATACCATAACGATAGGCTCGTTCCGGACGAGAATGAGAATATTCTGGGCCGTCGCGTGACGCCTGCAGCTAACTGGCTACAGCGGTACACCGCCTTTCGGGGTGCACACGGTCCAGTGAGATCATGCAACAGGGGTGACATGATAGCAGTCACGTTCAGCAGATGTTGCGGTTGCTTGTGTGTGCCATCAATAGTGACCTGTATCAGCCGCACCGTGGCTGACGATGTCACAACCGCGCCGTGGCTGACGAGGAAGAAAAAATCGACGTAACGGCGCGCCTCCATGAAAAGGGGGAATTTAAATTCGTCCCTTTTTTGTTACGTAACTCTCAGAGGTCGGAAAATGAGTAATTGAATATACTACGGTATCGTGCCGTTGCTGGGGAAAACGGCGTGGGTCGAAGGCCAGACAACAGGATGGGAATTCGCAGCAGCTTACTGTTTGTTTCTACACAGTCTTCAATGTGCAGTACGAGTTTATACATGACATGGCTAGGAGAGTCACAATGGTAGGCATGCGTGCTATGTTTTTGTTTGTTTGCCTGAGACTTTTTGAGCCATCCAGTCTCCGTGACTTGAGCGCACAAACGATGAATGCCTGTGTACCAAACCAAGTGTGACGCCACATGCACTTGCACGTTGCGCCAGACCATAATAGAGAAATATACCGCCACACGCAGAAGTACAAGCCAAGAAAACGCAAGCATACTGATCAAGTACCAACTGTTTGAGGCACTGTTGGCATGCATACCCCAGAAGAAAAGGGATGTCAGCATGAGGAGGCATGCCTGTAAGAGTTCCAAGCCTCCTCAGCAAGCTCTTCATCAGAACGACCCGCATCCTCTCCTTCTTCGATGTATGGCTTATTGCGCACACGATTAAGGTCTTCATGAAGCATATCCAGCAGATATGACAGGAACTCCTGACTGTCATGCTGTTCATATCCCTGAAATTGTGCGGCATGGCGCCCGAGGGTTCTCTTGAAACCATCTGGGGACACATGCTTCACATTGCCGCGCCACAGTTTCTGTGCTAGCTCCCCAAATGCCACTGCCATCTCCCCCTTTTTACCAAGCGGGTTCTCAGGATTCAGATCATCTTCAAAGCGGCTGGACAAAAACACTCGAAGCAAGGGAACACAGTGAGTGAGGCACTGCAGAGCGCTGTTCATGAAACATGTGTTGCCTAAGTTTTGCAGGCCTGCGAAGCCTGACAGGTTTCCTGCATCAGCATGTGAGCTCACAGCAAAGTTATGAAGATCCATATGCCAAGGTAATGATAGTACAGCAGAGCACAGTGGGTTGCATGCTGCACAGCGCCAACGAAAACCCCTGCAATTTCAGCGGCACAAATTCCCAGGAACATGAGTAGTGCCTACATGGTGTAAGTGGCTGCAAGCCATGCGCCAGTCAGTCAGACGATTCCAATTTTGTCAGGATTTGCTGTGAAGAAGCCATGCATCACATTCGCATGCTTCAGTACACACACCTTCACCCTCTGTGATAGCATCAAAACTCCGGAAGTATTGTGTTGTGGGCTGTGGTGGTGGCGCGGGCAGCTCCTGCATCAATGGCTTCTTTTGCACTACTGCTTTTGGAGAAACGTCACTGATCTTAACTAAAGCGCTGCTCCTGTTGACTGTGTCTGAGCCATCGCCTGCTCCTATCTCTGGATTCATCTCATCCATTATGACGTCAGAGTCGGGATCTGTATCATCTTGCCGCAGCTGTAAAGCCATCTCATTCTGCAAAGTCAGAATCAGAATATCGTGTCTATGATGAAGTGTGTAACGAACTTCGTCAGACCGATGACCTATTCTGACAGCGCGACTCGGCTGACAACACCAGGCAAAGTCTATGGCAGATCAAACCTGTACTCCTAGTCTTTGCAAAGTAGGCTGCTCAGGCAGGTGGGCCATGCGGCCCAGGTTCCTCGGCGCATCCCCAGAATGATCTTCTAGTGTCCACGTCACCGTCTTACTTAGCCCCAGGCATTTCACAGCATAGTTTAACAACTCATGATATTTTAAGCTGGGTGGCACTTTGACGCGCAGTGCGTCAACGTGCCCTTCAAGTAGAATGGAAATGTGGATGGGAGTTTCAAATTGGACCACGCCAGACAGTGCATCTGCCACACAACACCGTGGAATTGGTGGACCGCCCTTGAAGTAAGCCATTAGAAGCTGCCATACAGCGACAGGCACAGTCTCAAACGCCTCAGAAGGTCTGCATACAGAGATGCCTGCAACATGTAAAAAACCACCCCAAGCCATGGGAATATGCAGTTCAGAGCACTTACATGTCTGGCTTAACATCGAATTTCCAGTCAAATGTTGTGATGCTTTCGCACACCGCGATCGCTGTGCCAACACCTTCGTCTGCCTCCACAATTCCACTGTTGTCAACTGGCCCTGGCCACGCTGAGCTCCTTGAATCTTCCTTTTGCAAGGCGGAAATGAACAAGCGGAAAGCATCGAGCCAGCTGCACACAAGACACCTTACAAACAGCGCGACTTTGTTGTGATCTAGCCGTGACTGGACCCATGTCAAGGAGCTGCATGTCTCTGCCACTGGGGTCTGAAAAATCATCATCTGCCCTTAAGAAGAGTGAGAGGAACAGCCTTTAGAAATTACAGGGGAACGGGCTGTGCTTTCATGACATGGTGTGCGGACCTAGCGCTGACGGTATCTGTTGCGCAAAGTGCGGATGACCGATCTAAGGCTGCACAGACCGCGATCACGCAATCGTCACAGCCAAATACGTTGCACACATATGTGTGCGTCATAGAGTAATGCACTGATGCGTAAAACGGTTCCAGACGTGAACTGTTCAGTAAGCCACGCGGACACTGGCTCCGCTCGCGCAGCTTGCAGCGGAGGAGCACCATTCCCAGGAATAATGCCAATAAAACAAGTGCATGTCTAACAGCGGTATACATGGGGCGTTTTACATTGCCCTTGCACCCACCACGACTGTACTCGATCTAGGCTTGTCTAGTCTACAGAAGGCACCTCGATGCTTGAAGGAGCTGCACCTTTTGCTGACAATAAACCACACATCACCAGTTTGCTTGAGTGGGTTTTTGTCTATGGCATCCCATTTATCAAGTAACTCCAGTACTTCCGTGCCGTCTTGTTCCATGCCAGCCACTCCACACGGTACGGATGGACGCTCCTGCAGAAGGTCAAGTGGAGCAGCCTAAATGCATGTGCTTGCTATAAAGATTCCAAGAGCCGCCGAACTTGCTATATGGTGGGAGGCAAGAGCACAGTGGCGCCAAGTATGAAAATGGTCATGAGATCGTCGCGAGAGTTGGGCAACCAGTTCCGGCATCAGATCGAGACAAAATACGTATTACAGGTTTGTATATATGTTGACCTCCCCAGACCCATGATGCGACGATGGTGGCGTCACAGTCCACCGAAATGGTCGCGACATGTGACGACTGGGGCACGCTGTCAATGCGCCACTTGCAACTTCATCATAGCTTTCGAAGCATGAACATACACTACCCAACATTAACCTATGCACACGTTGTTACCCTCATAGCTCTAGGTCGGAGCTAGTGTCATTTGACGCACATTATGCAACGTGCCCAGATATCCCGAACACTCGCACGCTATGTGGAATCAAAAGATTTTGGAGGAGAAGCTGGACCCAAATTACGAACCCACATGGCAAGGTCAGTCCTGAGCAGCTTGCCTGAACAGCGGGTTGGGTACCTTCTTCGACGCTTGTTTACCACGCCATGTTTCCAGAGGTAAAGGAATATGCCGAATGGCTGGGAATGGATCTCGAAGGCGAGCAGGTGTGCCATTTTGCCACCAGACCCGTACGCCTTGCCTAATGCGTTCGGGAAAGACGCCCCTAATTTTGCAGGATCTCATCTGGATAGCTCGTCAGGGATTGACAGCTAAGCTCCCTTCTGAATGGAAGCCATGGTACGCTCTTTGCAGTTTGGCGGGCTATGGAGCTGCAAATATTGCGAGGCAAATTTTTGACACATCAACCAGCTTGCTTGCAGCCAAAATGAGCTTGGCCAGCTCTACTACTTCAACTTTGACACAGGCGAGTCAGTTTGGGAGCATCCTTGTGACACTGTTTCCAAGTGAGATCCTGCCGTTTGCCCCACAGTGCACTCACTGAAACAGCTGAATATCACACGTATCATTCGGACGCAGGCAGTTGTACAACAAAGGAAAAATGCAGCAAGTGCAACAGGAACATGCAGCGCACTGCAATTCTCTTTCATCCTTGATGGATCCACTAGAACAACAACATCCTGGGATAGAACAGCGCCACTTGGCTACGAACGAGGCACACCCGGCAGTCGAAAAGGATGGCAGTACGCAAGTCCCCCCAGGCCTGACAGGGCGCGAGTATCCTTTCACAGAATTAGGACCTAGCCCAGGTGAAAGGCAGCAAGCCACCAACGCCTTGGACAACCTGGTTTCTGATGCACAGGGACGGCAGGGTGAACAAGATGCAGATTTTCCAGTGCGGCTTCACACACCTCCTGTTGATGAGGTACTACGCTAATTTCGCCTGCATCCTCCTTCTGCTCGAAGCCAGACCATCACACAGTTCTGTCGTGCAGAGCACTGGTATCTTGGACCATGGAAAGCAACAGGAAAATGTGAACGTTACGGTGCAGCAGGCAGGCAGCGCTCATCAGATAGAGCATGTCCAGGCACAGCATCTGGATCATGAATGTCAAGCCAGCTACTTTACAGATCCCAAGGCACTGGAAATTGCTCTAGAAAAGGCACTGAGCATCATCAAGGCTGAGCTGGAAGTCAAGCAAACCACAGCCTTGCTGGATCTGCAGCGTTCGTTTGAGAGGAAGTGTGTCGAGATACAACAGCAACACTGTTCTGAGCTGCAAAGCTTGAAGGCGCAGCTGACTGCTGCACTTACACACAAGCCAGTCTGCACTGCTGCATGTGATCGGGTGGCCTCCGCAGAAACGAGGACAGGCCACGCAGACATGGAAGTGCTGCATAAGCCGGCGGGCATTTCATGGCCAAGATGGAAACCTGAAAAAGGACAAAATGAACCTCCCATACTATGGGGCGGATTGTTGATAAACAAGTCAGATGCAGCAACAGTCGCACTGCCTACACAGGATGGCGCATCACATGGGTGTGCCCACTCAATTTACGTCGCAGATGCCAATGCTCAATGTAACCTTCAGGACGAAGCTTCCATGGTCTTCCCGAATCGTCTACCCTGTTTGTGACTGATGGACTGGTTGTAGCAAATCAGGCCAGGAGTCGCCGGTAGCTGTGGTGCAGCCAGCCTGCAGCCAGCATGGCTTAATTGTAGGTTGCAATGTGCCTGTGGATTCAGACACTGCTCCACCATCCACTCAGGAACCACCAAACATGCAAAGAGCAAGATCACAGCACTCTTGTCCCACACTAGTCAGGATGGCGGACAGCTGCAGGAGTGTGCATGCTGAGACAGCTTCACGTGGGCATTCTGGTAAGATTCGCCCAGGCAACGACAGTTCTGGGTCCTGATAGCCGTGCATGCAGTTCAAGCGCATCATAAAACTGTCCCATGTATGATCAGGTGACCCTGATTTGCAGATGCAGTCGCTGGTGCTGCAGCACAGAATTGCACAGCTCCATTTCCAGGTGTCCCAGAAGTCTCACCTGACCCAGCTGAACGAATGGTCCGCACAAAAGCATTTGGATTCTTCCGGGAACAGAAACGGATGCTGCGGCGGCGGCAGTTGGCAATGCACAAGGCTCGTGAAGAATGGCACCACAATGCCGAGATGCTTGCACGTGTCGAACCTTCACCAGCTCGGAATGAAATGGTCACCATGCTGAAGCAGGCACACATCGATCCCTGTGTCACGGGATTCTTTACTGCCACATCATCACTCCAGCATCCTTGGCCAATTAACCTGCGATGCACCATGTGTAGGTGCACCACACCTTGGAAACTCAAGCAAAACGGCTGAATGACGATGCGTTGCAGCTTGCAGTAGCCAAGAATTGCATAGAAGACGTGAACATGAATGGTGACTCCGCTGAATCTGCTTTTACACGACCAGTTGTGGACCCGCCCAAAATTGCCCAATTGCGTCACAGGTGCGGGTCTTGCTTTGCTTGTATGTCATGATTTAGACTGCCAGTCTGGGACAGCATTGTCAAGACTGCGGATCGTCGTGGATTTTAATGCATGTGAATACAGCTGGGGAAATATAAGCGAGTTTCATCCATACCGATGGCATAACCGACACTACATATGCAGTGCATCAACCTCGCCTGGACTAAGGCGGCGGAATGAAGGGCATGGAAGGTCATTGTCCATCAGGGATTTATCAAATCATGCGGAGGCGGAACACACTCTCCACAGGCACGCCAAATGGCTCAGATCACTTCGGGAACAAATAGTAAAGGTCAGCCATAGAGTACAAACCATCAAACATCCCGCAACTACTGCCATAGATGTACGTAAACCTCCCGCAACCAGGAAAGTCTACAGCGATGCGCTGTCATCTTGATATATCAGCGGTGGTGATCCTAGTGTTGTACTTACGCTTGCACACACTCTAAAAGCAATCAGAGTAACGGAGGACCGTGCTCACGGAATAAAATAGTGGTACTGTCGTATTATGTGCACACAATGTTGTGCCTATGCGCGACGACACACATGTGATGTGTGGTACCATGCCGGGGATTCATGTCGGAACCCATAGAGCGGTGCAGCTTTGTAATTGAAAATCTGGACCGAAATGGTCTCAGAGTTTGAAGACAGCTTCAATAAACAGTTCCTGCTAAGTGGCAGTGTCATTTCCAACGTGGACTCTAGCTGCACAACCTGTTGAATGATGCACTCGGCAGACCCCCATGCATGGCGCGCTTAATCTTTCACGAAGAGTTGGTGCACACAAGACGTGTTCAACAAATACAGAGCTCGCCACACTTGATATGCATCATTTTGCCCGGAGAATTCCGCAGCTGAATTCCCAGCGTCACGGCTTTGAGAGCTATATCGTGGGTCGGACGGCGCAAACACTTGTGAAAGCGTGATCAGATGGCATGGGGGGGTTGAAAAGGCAGTAAAGTTATGTACAAAGCACGTCTGAGGATGTTAGGGGCTATTGCGTTCATCCTGCAGGCCATTGTGTTGTTCTCAACAGGCCTGTGCTGCACTGCGAAAACTGGTCGAAGCTTGCTTTCGGAGACTGATCACAAGTACAATAGAGGAGACGAAGTGAAGATATTTGCCAACAAAGTGGGCCCTTTCCATAATCCAAGGTGCGATTGCTACAGCGTCAAGGCAAGTTGCGCTGACGCGAGCACGTATGTACATGTTTCGCCAGCATAGAGCAGCAGCAACGAATCGTGTGGTCGGTGTATCAGAACAAGCTCCATGATAGCGTAATGCCGTGTGCGCCGACAATCTCTGTTCAGCCTTGGTGATCTGCAGTGAGACGTATCAGTATTACATCCTACCTTTTTGCGAGCCAAAGACCAAGGAGTACAGATCTGAAGGTCTCGGTCAAGTACTAGCAGGAGACAGGACAGTCAACTCTTTGTACGTACTTAGGTTCGGGGAAGATAGCCCGAAGATTAACCTGTGCACCAAGACTCTGACCTCAGAAGACGTTGCCAAATTCAGGAATGCCGTTGCAAATGAGTACTACTTCCAGGTAAAGTTTCTTTTCATTCATACTTTCACACCTGGACAATTTACTCTTGTCCATGTATAGATCATGCCTGTTGCAGATGTTCTTTGATGACCTCCCGATCTGGGGATTTGTGGGCAAGGTGGAAAAGAATGCGTTCCGCCACAATCTGCTCCAGTACTTCTTATTTACGCACTTCCACTTTGAAGTGCGTTACAATGGTGATCGCATTATTGGAATCAACACATCTGCTGACCCCCAGCGAACTGTGGAAATCACAGAGGATGCTACTTTGAACGTGGAGTTCAGCTACAGTGTGAAGTGGGTGGAAACACAAACACCGGTGAGTCGAGCTCGCCAGCTGATTCCTGGTGTGCATGTGACGCCATGATACGTTGGTTTGTGACCATTTGTGTGGTGCAGTTTGAGAAGCGCATGAACAAGTACCGCGAGCAGAGCTTCTTGCCTCAGCACCTGGAAATTCACTGGTTTTCGATTATTAATTCATCTGTGCTGGTGCTCCTGTTGCTAGTGATTCTAGTCACAATCTTCACACGTGTTTTGAAGCACGATTTCGCCAAGTTCAGCAGGGATGAGGAGCTGGGCGATGAGGCAGAAGAAACGGGTACACCCTTACCTAATATGTCGCCAATGATCAGTTACGGTACATTAGCAGTATGATGACAGCTCTGTTCCTGCAGGCTGGAAGTACATACATGGAGATGTGTTCCGGCTTCCCAAACGTATTAACTTGCTCTGTGCCATTATTGGTTCTGGATTTCAGATCCTGGTGCTGACGCTGGCTGTGTTTGTCCTGGTGATGCTGGGGGGATATTCTCCAACAAACCGTGGGGCTATCATTGCGTCCAGCATCCTGTTGTACGCGTTCACAGCCTCGATATCAGGATACGTTTCAGGCTATTACTACAAGATGTTTGGCGGGGCTCACTGGAATCGCAATGTTCTACTGACGGCATCGCTCTTCTCAGGTCCTATGGTGGCAACATTTGCTGTGCTCAATACCATTGCGATCATTTATCGCAGCACGCAGGCACTTCCTTTTGGCACAATCGTGTTAATAGTCTTCCTGTGGGCGTTGGTCACCTTTCCGCTTACCGTACTTGGTGGGATCATGGCTAAAAATGCCAAGGTGTGGTGGTTTTTCGCTCTCCCTCCCTGAATTGGCTACATACAAATTCCATACGCTTGGGATCCAAGCGTATGCATGCAAATTTGTGGAGGGTAAATCCCAACACCCCTTATCCTGTGACCTCTGGCTGAAACTAAGTGAGATGACGGTTGATTTCTGTGTCCTGTCTCGTCGGCAGCCGGCTGATCAGGTGGCACGATGTTCCTATGCAGGTCAGCTTTGATCCTCCGTGCCGTACTACTAAGTACCCTCGCGAGATTCCAGCACTGCCGTGGTACAGAAAGACTGTTCCGCAGATGCTGTTTGCCGGATTTCTGCCTTTCAGCGCAATCTACATCGAGCTGCACTACATTTTTGCAAGCGTTTGGGGCCACAAGGACTTCACCATTTTCTCAATTCTGTTCGTTGTCTTTGGCATTCTCCTGATTGTCACTGCAACAATCACTGTTGTCCTCAGCTACTTTCAATTGGCGGTGGAAGATCATCACTGGTGGTGGCGCTCCATGCTCTGTGGAGGAGCTACAGGCGTGCCCTTTGCCCCTTCAGTGTGCTTGTAACGATTGTCAGCTTGTGTGTACGCAAAAAATCTGCATGACTGCAGTTTCACTGGGGGAGAGACTCGGTGCATGCCCGTGAGTGCTCTTTTCAAGGACGCAGACGCTTTCTGGCAAAACCCCCTTCTCTGGCAGGCACTGGATGCATTTGACACTCTTCAATGTGCAGGAATCTTTGTGTTCGCATACTGCTTCTATTACCACTTTGCAAGATCAGGGTTCACATCTTTCATGCAAGTTAGCCGCTATTACGGATACATGGCCATGGTGTGCTATGCGCTCTTCCTCATTCTGGCTTCGGTTGGCTTTGTGTCATCTATGGCTTTTGTACGCCTGATATACCGGAGCATTAAGAGTGATTGAGTTTTCCCTGTGGGCCCCCTCCACCCTCCGATCCTTCCTCTTTTAAGCCTTCCACTTCCTACAGTCGCATGAAGGGATTGCAGAGAATTTGTGTAGCAACCCGCATGGCAGGCTTGGTACAATGCAATGAGGCAATGTACACCGCACTAAAGATTCCGGAGGTTGAGAACTCGAACTGAGGTTGAGCATTTGAACTGTGTAGTGTTCGTTCACCAGCCACAGTTGTTCCACTGTTGCATACCATGTTACATGTGCATATTATCAATACTGTAACACGAACCTCATACACCTGGTCTGTGTACACAATATATTCAGTCAGACTGATATATAACAGTACTTATCTTGCCTGCTTGTCTGAGTGATCATGATCCTGACCATTTTTGTATGATTGATACTCTCTTTGTTTGGTACCATGTTGTAGTAGCCTAGTCAGTCCTCGACATAACGATATACCTGGCCTGAAATGAATAAGAGAGAAAGAGACAGTGCAGTACGAACAGGCAGACTGATCATAGCTGAACAAAGCATATATATAGTGAGGTACTGGTTGGGTACTTCGGACTTTTGCTGGGACCTTTTCGGGAATCATTCAGCTGTAACTGCATTGCTCAACGGGACTGGGATCACCTTCGCATTTCTCAACAGTGCTTCGCCAATCTATATCATACCATCAGGTCACAACCCTCTTGATGGGCTGTCACGGACGTGCCTTCTTGGGTTTGGTCGGCTTCTCTCCCTGTTGTCGTTCTCTTGCATGTCATCATGTCGGTGTCTAGATCTCTGCCATGCACCATCCCTGTCTAGACTGCTTTGCCTCGACCTGTGCCGGTCACGCTTTTCAGAGCTATTTTGGTGATAGCGATCATTTGAATTGTTTGTCCACTTGACATCCGGGCCATCAAAATGACCACCTCGTGTTACATTACATCCATAGCCAGTGGATCGTTTGCGCTGCTTCTCTCTTCCATGCCTCTGCTCATCCTGCTCGGCTCCACGGTGGTGTGATTGCCCATGCCCTTGGCTGTGGCCCATGAGACCGAGCGAAGCACCCACGCCTTCACCATGTGCACCAGATTTTAGCTTGAACTTTCCCCCAGAAAGCAAGATTCCTTCACTAGGCCGGTGTGCAGGTGCAGGATTTGGGCCACGATCGATGTTAATCTTCCTGTACTCCTTCCACTGGTGGAACATTGATTGTGAAAAGTCCACCTTGACGCGTCTGCATTGCATGGAGACCCTTATCCCAAGGTAGCAATTGATGTGATCAACGCATGCTGCTGTGATTACAGGCGAATCAACACAAAGATCCCGACCTGTCATCAATGAGGGCATTGTTCATTTTGAGGTAGGCTTCTTCTGCCGATTTTTTTTCTTCAAAGCCAATAAAGGCATAATTCAAGCTATCGCCTGTCTTTTTGTCCCTGATAATGTCGCAGGCGATGACTTCTCCAAATCGTGAAAAAATTGTCTCCAAATCTTCCTCTGTTGTGACGGGGTTTAACTTACAAACAAAGAGAAATTCCTCTGGTGCCTTTGCCTCAGCATGCGGCCGATCGCCAATCATCTCTAGCAAAATCTTGCGATTCTGTGCTTTCTGCGACTCCAAGTCAGCCTCCACTTCGGCCTCAGTCCTGCATGGAGAAACATGGAACAGTGGGCGAACGTGCCTTCCAAGCTTTGCGGGAACTGGGTCTATTGCTTTAGGGCAGGAGTCATGCCATGACTAGGGGTGGAAATGACAGCTTTGTTCTGCTGTAACACTGAAACACACCGATTATCTTCTGCAGGTTTCCAGTCTTCCTCAAGCCTGTCCCCAAATTCATAAACAGGCTCAGGGGACTGCTCTGGAACGATTGCTTCCAATCCATCAGGATCTGGAAAGGGGTCATCTAGCACAATAGTCCGCCGGATGCGAATATTCTGCAGTGGCCGCTCCTTATCATCAACAATTGCTGCATTGAGTTTTACAATCATGCCATCTTCATCCTCTGCGATTTCTCCAAACAGCGTGTGCTTTGCATCGAGGCTCTGCAGCAATGGTGCATGTGGAAGTATCTGGGGCAGTGGATGGCGGTTTCACTCAGTCGATCACGCTTCCTAGCTTACACCTTATTAATTCCGATCAAAATTGTTACCGTTAAACTACAATCTTAAGGTTTTCACATTTTCTGAACCTATTATTACATCAATATGATGTATAAAGTGGTTTCAAACCTGGGCTGACAACGCCATGGCCAATCATCATTAGCGAACTGCCATCTAAACCTACAATCTTAAATTCAAACATTCCTTATCAACAGAACCCTATAGGAGGTACAGAGCCACGCAACAAGTTCTTTACATCAATTTGACATGAACTCATCAAGCGTACATAAATACTACCAACTAAATATATAACAGAAACCATTGGCCTAAAGAAAATACAGTCTGAAGGGAATGGATAATAAAAGTGGAAATACCATCAGTTCCAAGCTTTAGTAGACCCCAGCAAGTATGATTGAGCTGCCTGTTAGAGCATTTGTGGGTTTCGGGTCACCAGCTATGCAAAGGAATGAAGGACATTTTAAAGCCAGAGTTACTAAGCCACACCACAAACAAAAATATATGCCGACTTGGGCTCGAACAAGACGTGTTCAACATGTCGATCCACATTGAAAATACAGAATCAAAACGCGAACTGGCATCGGCAGAGACTTCAGGATAAAAACGGCTGTCAGGATGCTCTGTGAGCCACACAGTAGCTCATGCACGAGAAGAGGGCGTACTTCAAGGTCAGGGGCGAGCGTGACGTAAAATTGCGATGCATTTGAGTTGGGCTTGCCAGTGGCCATTCCAAGCATTCCAGCACTGTTGTGCTTCAGCTCGGGAATGATCTCATCACTGAAGCAACGCTTTGATGCGCCACCCAGCAATCTGTATAGTTTATGCATCAGGTGGGAGCAACTATTGGCCGTAGCACATCACATGTGAGTTCGTAACTACTGGTCTCCGTACCCAAACACTGACGTGCCGCCAGACCCGTCGTTCTGTGGATCCCCCGTTTGCGCAATGAAGTTCCTTGAAATTTGGAAAAACAAACAATTATGGTAATATTTCGCTCTGCATGTTGAGGAACCTTGAGTCAGGCTGTGGAGCGGTCACCAAACGCAGGTACCTCTCCATTGGAGCATTTGCCTGATTGCCTCTCGAAATGCAGTTGGAAGTAGAAATATGGTCAGTAGCATACTTGCAGAGTTTGAGAAAATTGTTGCATGCTTCGGGACATTCATCTGTGAAGAGATCCACAACCACGTCGCCGGCTGAAGTCTCGATGTAAACCGACATGATCGCGACCGGACGTCACGGTCAGAATCAATTGATGCTGGGGCTGCCCTTGCTTCTAATACTTGCATTCAGTGTGCTATTCTCACTCTGTTGGGCTACATTGGATTTGCACCGAGCCAGCATCTTGTGCTCGGTTGAAACTGAGTACAGAAACACCAAAAACCATACAACCATCGCTGTTCGTCGCGATCATGCTCGAATCATATGTTGCGATACGAAAGCACTGACACGGAAGTGTGAAACACGGCAGTGTCGTGAGTATAGCTGGGCATCGGATGTCAAGCTGGCGATGGTTTCTGTACATGATGACAGTTGGTAGCACCATTCCAACGTGAGCTATCCTCGTCAATGTGGACCGAAACTGATTCGATGCATGGGCGAGTATGTTCCCACGTCGTCTTCGTTGGCTGACGCTGCAGCGTAGTGACACCCCTCGGCCGTCATGGGTGGGTGGCCCGTGACGCGCTTGTCTAGCGACGGTGTGGGGTGCATGTATGGCTCTGGGGCGAGCTGGATTCCAAGGCCGGCTCTGTGTGTGTCAGGGTCTTTTGATTTGCAGGTGCCGCTTTTGGGACATTGTGCGTTGTTTGGCGAGTTGTTTTACTGTTGTCTGGGTGTTTATGCATATCAGATCAACCGCACACTCTAAACAGACGTCACACCCATAACCACCCACTGACCTACATATGTTAGTACATCAAGTATATGAGTTGATGTATCGCATGCACAAGGAATTCTGGCGTACGCCTCTCGTAATGCCGGTCCGCACCAACGCGGGGAGGACACCACCTGGAGAACACCACTTAAGGGGACTTGTCATCTAGGCAATAGGGAACGGTGATTTTGGATGGGCAATTTTGGTGTGTGCAGTGCTGCTGGCATTTGAATTGCAAAACCAGTGGATAGCAGCACGCAGGCGAACTTGTCTTCGGACGCACCGGCTGCTGTAGGATGTTGCGACGCTTGCGCTGCACAGAACCGAATAATGCCCCTTGGCGATGCCGGGCTGTTGCATTGATCTCCGTGTAACACAGATATAAGAGTAGATATCGACAGGCAAGAGATCACAAGGCCTGTGCTTGACGCACGTTCATATTGTTTGTACTCAACTCGGTCGATGTACCGAGTCATAGGTAAAGGAAACGCGAACGTCATCCTGCTCGATGAAAACAACCCGGTACATTGCTTTTTCGAATGGATAGACACGCGCACCATATTAAGCTAAACTCGCGAATCAGGCCCTCACAAATCCCATGCTGCTGTGTTCAGGCCGTAGTTGTTCGACTGGCGTATGCTGCACGCAAGACCGAGGACACGGAGGGAATCAACTCAGTAGTTTGGTGCTCTAGGTTTCCCACCTTACTCGCTGGACTTCATGCTGTGATGCCATCACACGAGCTTGGCCACTTCGTCCACAATTTGGTAAGGTCTTGTCTCTAAAAATCAGCTTGTATGCAGTTACATCGAATGTATGTATTGCATAATGTGCACCGCCAGCGTTGATGATGCAGGGTAAGCAAGCGGTGCACAAGGCTGCGCTAGTGGCACATTCTGATTGGGTGGTTGCAGGTGATACCGCCATGGGCATGGTTCTGCCGAACATGCTTTGGCTCCCCGACAGCGCAAGTACATACACCGTAGAGATCAAGCCCAAATGCGGTTTCGTTCCGCAGACCCCGTTCATCCATCCTGATAATCGCATCAAGCTCACCACGTGCCGATACCAGCTTCACCAGCACCTAAAGATTGAAAAGGTGAGATTGTTTTCAGCCGTTGGAGTCGTACCACAACTTCAAGTTTATTCAGCTGAGCTTTTCAACTAGCTCTGTGATTCCTGCAGGGCACAGTGTCGGCTTTGAGCTCATACGTACCTATGGACCTGTTTAGTGCGCAAAAGGATCGCCAAAAGTCCGCACTGTTCGCCTTGCTGGAAAATTCTCAGAACAACTTTAAGTTTTGGCTGAATGGCCAATCACAGACATTGCCTACTCAACACCGCAAGCATGCTATTGATGGGCGGGCAGAGCTTTCATGGACATCACTGATTGATGTGCTACTGGTATGTATTCTATGCACTATCAATACCGTCACATGTCAACTACGTGAAATGTCTGCACTTTGAGCGGAGTATGTGCCTGCACAGAGTATCTTGCGGACATCTTCAGTGTTGGATGCCATCTTGGCTGTACAACTTTTGGATCAGTGGGACATTGAGGGCATCTATCCCCTTTACTGCCATGCGATACACCATTTTGAAAATGGTGCGTATCAAGTTCCGCAGCTTCGTTGCCTGTGGCCTGGCCTGCTCCAGTGTTTTTGCCCAACTGGCTCTATTCGGGCAGGCTCGGGTGAAAAATGAAGAAGCTTCGGCCCATACAGTGGTACACCCTGCAATGTCAAATGGAGCGCATGCGCAGGTCCTGAGCACCATGACGAAGAATCCATGTGTGAAGACCTGTGGACATGTGCATGGTTTCAGCATTGGCACGATGACCACAACGATTCGTGCAGCTCAAAGGAGCACTGTCAATGGAGAGCGGCGCACGTATCGATGCACCAGAGCTCCTGGAAGAACGTGATTTCAATCCTGCGCCAGTATCTAATTGCGATGGCTGCCAAAGACTGCAGTATAATGTGTAGCTTCACTACTGCAGATCACACAAGACCAGTGTCAACATCTTGTCACCAAGCGGAACAGTATCCCATGAGCCCCGCCATGCAAGCAAGCACCGGGGAGGAATGCAGCGTATGCAAGAAGGCTGCATCCTCATTGCCTAGATCTTGCGCAGAAGTGCACACTTGTTGTGATGTGCTGGAAACAGCTAAGCACACTGTGAGATATCGCATCGCCATCATGGATCTAGATAGGAAGCATGTGTGCAGAATTGGTATCCAAAGGAAGTTGGATCAAGCTATCCTTGACTGTTGCGGGAGGAAACGCCTGTCCAATGCTATGCCACCCGCGTGAACTCGGAGGTGCATGAACGTGTTCAGTCTGGCAGCAGTTCGGCGTCACCACTGTAAAGACTGTTACAGCGCAAACAACTTTTACCGATTGGCTTTCAGTAACTCGCTGTGCTGGAAAGGAAGTAAACAGGGCTTGTGCGCGGCGACCAGTGTCCTGTCTCCTGGGACGTTTGCAACAGCCCACTTCGAAAACATTGGAGAAAGCGTCGTGCAATCGCCGATGAGCGAAGCAGTAGCAATGTTCGAGCTCATTTCAAATGTGGATCATGGCAACATGCACACCGTACATGGTTGCGTTCAGCAGGCATGCCAGGTTACGGACCGAGTTTGCTTTGGAATCCACCCTGGCTGCGTCGCCGACTTCTAAGGATTGACAAGTGGGTGTACCATTTTGAGGGTCATGCTTCTGGGGTGCGGCTCGCGTGCATAGCACCTGAATGTGCAAAAGTGGAGCAGGATGCGCCTCGCCGTCTCGAGGCGGCCAGCCACGAGAACCCCATTGGACGGGCTCAGCATAAGCCCATGAGAATTGATGTTCTCGGCCATCTCCAGGCCAGGCTCAGTCGTCTCAACATGATGGATCACGGGCCCGCGATGCAGCGTGGTGTAGAGAACGCCGGCTCAAGGCGCGGTCGTGGAGTGGAAACATGCACCTGTCCTCCGCATAATGATAATGGTATGTAGGTCTCAAACAGTTATCATCGCTGCATTGTGGGCTGTGTCAGTGTTGCGACATGCAACCTCCTTGGGGAACTGAAGACGCAATTGCGCCACATGCTGCAGCGGAAAGACCGCTGAGACGGACCTGCACCACCACAACATTCGATTCTTACTTACAGCCACGCAGAAAGTGCATCTTGGCGAGCCTGAGTCATTTTGGTGCTCCACGTGAGATCACAGGGAGGATGACATGCATGTGGGATACTGAGCAAATAGTTAGCCAGAGTAGTCACACAGACACTCTCAGAGCCAGTTCTTCGCCGACGGCGTCCTACAGCGGTAGCAGTGATGATAGTAGCCATGATGATCAGCCAGGGGTGGCAGTTGGCAACACTGTTCCACAAGTGCATTGTTGTACTTTCATGATGGTGCAGTCTGGCAACGCTGAAATGGATAGAGGACCCCATGAACATCATAACAATGATACATCATACCTGTCCTCTTTCGGCACCTCGCATTGTTCAAGTACTGCAGCGGTGCTTGCTGCAAGGCTGAACAGCACATGGCGCTCCCCTGGGTATGACCTTCCCCCATTTTGGTTGTGGGCAATGATGTACCCACTTTTTGCCATGCTTTTCAACGCCAGCTCTAATGCCAGTGCACTGGAGCAAGCCATTACAGGTAACTATAAGCCTGTGCACCATTGTAGACCTGGGGTGAAGCAACCGATGGTGTTTCTTCTCCCGCCAGGATTTCCAGGTGGTGATACAACCATTGCATGCTTTGGCAACACAGATGGGTGCAAACAATGGTCAGGTAAACAACCGAAAGTGAAATTTGGTGGGATTGCGAACCGCGCGATCAGAGCTGCTTTTTGGAATGCTGGATTCCAGGAGACATCTGGTTCTGACTGGAGTGTGCTGTGGGGCTCATTTATGCAGCGAACAGCGTTTCGGTGTCTAAAATCATATCAGAAGTGCAATCACTGGCCTGGAACATGGGAGCTGGGTAGGAAGGACTTATTTTATCAGTGCGCAGCCATCTTACCGTGCTGTCGCCAGTGTTTGTGAGTTAGAACTGGAAGACCTCAAGGGGAAGTGCAGGAATGTCGCCAGGATGCGACGCATACATGGTAAAGTGTTTGACATCATCCCGTTGTTTTACATGCTCCCAGGTGAATGGGAAGCATTTCAGCAGCATGTCAAACGCAGCCCTGGGACTATGTGGATTCGAAAGCCACTTGCAAGCAGTAGGGGCAGGGGAATTCGAGTGGTGACAAAACCATCCGCCATCTCCCCAAAGTGCAAGAAGGCCATTGTCCAGCTTTATGTTCAGAGACCGCTGTGCATCAACGGATATAAGTTTGACCTGAGGGTTTATATGGCTGTGACCAGTTTCCAACCATTGCGTGCATATCTGTATGGAGATGCTTTGGTAAGATTTGCATCAGTGAAGTATGACCGGAGCAGAAGTTGTCTAAAGAACCGGCAGATACACCTGACCAACCATGCCGTCAACAGGAAAGCCAGCATTGATGCAGCGCATTCGATCAAATGGCCGCTGAGTAGACTTTGGGACCATTTGCGAATCCAAGGGATTGAAGACTGCAATGCAATTGTCTGGAGGCAGGTGGAAGAGCTGTGTGCCCTGGCATTGCTGGCAGCCCACACACGAATAACGTCGCAGGTACGGTCTGCATACGAACACATAGCAGTTTGGTCACGTGGATCGGTCTGTCAGCAAGACCGGATTGCAACTGCAGGTGATGTGCCATACCAGTGGAAGAGGCAACTGCTTCGAGATTTTTGGGGTTGACCTTATCCTAACAGAGTCGCTGGTGGCGAAGGTACTTGAAGTCAACACATGCCCTGCTCTATCCTGCACCACTGATGTCGATAGGCTCGTGAAGTTCCCCATGCTGGCGGAACTGTTGCATGTTGTTGGTATCCGGCCTGCCCCAAGGAAGGGAACAACAGCTGTACGAACAGTTCCAGACTGGGAGAAAAGCAACCATCTTGAGAAGGTGCTGTGAAAACATTGCAGATGGCTGTATCGGTGTCCCCCAAAACGCTGAACTTGCAGTCATGTGCAGGATGCAACCAGCAAGCAGGAGAAGATTAATGCAGGCGAACATGCACGAAAGTGGCGAAATGCTCCACTGGAAAACATTGGAGTCTCGACGTTGCCAAAGGAGATAACGCAATCTGAAGCAGAATGGACCCGTTTAAATAAGTGGGCACCGTGTTTGCCTCCAGTGCATGCATCTCTGAAGCTCCAAGAGATCTATACAAAATCACATTGGACACATGAGATGCTGATGAAGTGGATTGCCACAAGAAGTCGATCATTTCCTGCTGCACACTTTGAAGCTTCTGCTACAGAAGCGGACCCAAGCAAACTGAGTGCAAGTTCTTAGCCCTGCGACCGCAGTAATTGTGACGGTCGGCATGGAGACTTCGCTTGCAGACGTGTCCGTAGTCAAGAGATCCATGATATAAATGCAGGAAGAAACTTGACAGGATTAAACCACATTCATGCAGTGCCGGTGCAGTAGCGCACACCATAAATACTGAGGGTGGGACTGGGATGCCGGTCAAGAAGCATTTTGCCCTTGTCCAAGGCCAATGATACAAGTTTAACCCAAGCACAGAATGGTTCATTGTAAGTACATGCAACTGAAGATCTGTTCCTGTGCTGATGTAAACCTGTAGCGTACACCAGCGCTGCTTCAGATACCAGATCATGAAATCACATGAGAGTGTCTTGCGTCACCCTTGTCTACATGTCAACACATGTGTCTACATCAATTCCTCACAACTACGCTCTTCACACCTGATGGTTAGGTTGCTAACACATGTTCGCTCTCCACATCTTGTGTTCAGAACTCCTGTCATTAAGCTACATGTCAATGAAGATTACACTTTCATTTCCGCTGAGCTACATGTTCCACTATCGCAGGAAGTTTGTATTTTGTGGCTACTCGGGGCCACGCCAGGCTGTAAACAAAGCCATACATGTGAAATATCATTCATCTCTAACAGAAGCAACATTCACCTCACTGCCAGACCGCAGACCTGAACAACAACCGCTCACTCAGAAGACAAGACGGCGGGTTTAGATACCTCAGACAGGTGCGCAATGGATGCTTGCACATGACACTCACATCCAAAACGCATCTGGATAATGGAAGCCTCACCTTCGCATGCCTTGATTGCACTCTTTGCATCTGCAAGGGAGTGAAGGCTCGCACTTCTCCGCACAGGTTCATGCGTCTGAATCCTTGGCTCGTCTGCTGAAAGAGCTGGCTGACTCTTGTTTCGTTTCATTGCACTTGCTGCTTCACCATGCCCAGCATGCTCAAATGGAAAGCTGGGATCATGCCGGACGTGAGCAGAGTGCCGCTGCAAAGTATTCAGTGCTAATGATCCCGGCACAACATGGCTGACAAAGTGACGCTGTAGGTCATGGTACTCGTGACTTGTCAGCTGCGGATCTGGCTGCTCAGCGTGGCTATGGTCATGTGGCTCACCAAAGCGACTGAAAGTAGCACGACGACTGAAAATCAAGTTGGAATCTGCTGTTGCAGCTGTACTACCATGGATAGATATGCCAGCCCACGATAGTCTACGCTGTCTGAATGACGATGTGCCTGCATTACATATGCTAGCCGGCATATTGTGAAGAATGTCATCCAATGCACCTGATGATGGGAGCGATCCAGAAGCGCGGCGAAGAGAGAGCTCAGCCGTCAGTGGTGCTGACTCGAAATTGTCCTCAAATGGCGTGTACCCGACAGCATGCATCATGTGCATTTCCTCTGAGATACGACGCGCCTCTGCAGCTGTTGACTGAGATGGCCACATCTGTATGGCCTCAGGATTCAGTGACAATGGGACATCAAGCTTCAGAGATGCTCCACTATCTCGCGCAATGCTTGTATGCGCACGAGAGTTGACCAGCCGTGGCCCACCGCGGATCCTTCGCAGCCGAACAGGGTGAGCAGATATGGTGGGTCTTGGCACCTCCAGAAACATGCTGGAGTACCCACCATCACGTTCCAAGGTATGATCTGAAAGAGATGCATCCACAGCAGGAGACGGTGCAATTAGCCGCCTGCAATGTTGCTATGTTGACTTGATTTGATCGATGTTGGAATACATCAATAAACGTATACCTACACAATACAACCAGCAGAACACAGGAGATTGGAAGGAGTTCATGCTGATCAGGGGCGCACCGTGCCAGACGTGAATAGCCCTGTCTATAAACACACAGAGTGCGATACCTCGTCTCCTTGCGAGGTGCAATTTTCACCTCCTTATTGCGCTGCAGCACCTTTGCCCGCCATCGCTGCGAGGACCAAAACGTCGACACTTTCTTTCCAATTAGCTCAGGCTTCGATACGACTATGTAGATGCTCCACCAAAAATAACCTAGCACTGCTACCAGGAATGCATATACGATGGCAACAGCAGCTGAACCTCCGCCCCCATCTCCGTATGAAGTTCTAGGGTAGTAGCCACTACCTCCACCATCACCACTGCCTCCGTTTGTCCCTTTACCACCATTGAAACCGCCGCCAACCGTGGCAACAACATCAAAACTGCCGAAGTTCAGCCCCAGGTCTGACCATGAAACTGGTTTGTACTGTGATTCTCCTGTCTGCCAATGACGTGCACGAGCATCATTTGCCGTATCCGCCACCCAACCCTCCTCATATGGATCCCCAGGCTCGACTCCACTCATAAGGCTGTCACGCTGCAACATCTGCATTTGCACACATGTGGGCTAAAGCTTGACATCCCCATGCACAGTATAGCTTCAACAATTCATGCCTGCACGTTGTCGGGATGTCGTATTCCTGGAACTTTGCATAGGCATGTAGGTCATGTGCCACACCTGATGTCTAGGTTGAGCCTTCCCATCATCAACCACCTCATACGTTATATCAAGTACGGATTCTTCCACATCGCTCTGATCACATTTCTGATTTAACCTGCCTAACACCTGAACGGTTACTGGATAGCTGGAAGCGTCAGCTGTTGGGCTGTTGGACCTGTGCAGTCCGTCAACAGCACTGCTATGGCCCGGAATATCTACTCCACTTCCCTGAATATGACCCGTCATATCTTTTACGGCCTCTAAATGCTTTACATATTCTGTAGCTGCTTCGCTGCTGTGACTATGCCTCTTCGACCCGGCAGGGTCGTCCCCCGTTGAGCTATTCTTTGACGCATTTGCACGAACACGAGATGACCTTCCAAGCCCAGCGTCAGATCCACGTGATATCGGCACCCACAGCAACGGCGCAGCATGACCGCTCCTGAGGCGCATTAGCTTCACATCTAGATGAAACACCTTCTGAGGTGGCAGTACACAGTTGTCACCAACGTCCCTGCATTTGTATTAGAAGAAGGCGTGGAGACGTGCAGTTTAGCATTGGCATTGGTTGACCTGCGCATTATTGCATCTACTAGACCATGTGTTCAAAGACGACACCAATCGCATCGCTGCAATTAACGGCTTGTAAAAGAGTAACGCAAATTGTGATCCACTGACTGCGCGCTGAAACATGCTCTGGCGTCATTTGGTCATCCGAAACACCTGGCATCGGGCAGCGTCCGACACATTGACAAACAAGGCTGGCAGCTCCTTCTTCAGATCACACCGTAAGTATCGTTTATGATTTGAACTAGCACTCCCTTGGTGGAAGTGTCGACTTAGTGCCATGCAGGCTCAGCTGCGATGTGCTTCGGGAGCCACGGCCAGTTGGTATGATGCCGCACAACGGATATTCAACCGATCATACAAAAGATAGTATATTTTTTTTAAATATCCCTATGGAAGTCTACGCGGAAAGCGCTTGTATTTACGGATTGACAGCACGTCCTCTACACATGTGCTATGTTATTTCGCCACGTAGATTACGCTGATCAGACTCGTACAGCCAGATCTGACAGACTCGTATAGCCAGGTCTGACAGAAGCTTTTGCACAGTTTTGGGAAACGAGAATGTCGCTGTGGAGGCGCTGAACGTCTCCATAGACGAGACTGACAACAATGCATGGAATGGGCATGTCCCTCAAGTTGATGAATCGGGATTTGGACATTCTTTACAATTCTTAGCAAAGCCTGCGCGGGCGGTAGCGGCCGAATTCCAGGGCGTCAGAAAAATAATAGTGCTGCCGGAAGATGGCAAGTGCACGTGCGCTGTGGAGCCAACAAACCAAGGCCGTTAAACTCATACAGCGAAGGAGCTACATGTGGCCGTTCCAACGCTTTCGTTAGGTTTTTCGGTATCCACAGGTCTGCAAGAGCTGGCATAACGTGACTTGGACCATCCACTGCTCGATTGACATCAGCCAATTCAGGTTTGCAGTGACCTGCAGCTGACGTGGAAGCATGATCACGACATAGCCAGTGCCGTGACTGAGGCCCTTTTGGGTCCAGCGTGACACCCGATCTCCTTTTATTAATTTGCATGGAAACTTGATCCTGGTATGTATGATTAGTAATCAATATTATTAATAACTAGTGCTGGCTGTTTATACAATTTGGGTTTCCCATTATCTGGTGTATACGGTATAATATACAACGTAATCAGATAGTGGGCAGGCAAGGCTGGAGCCTACAGCGTCAAGCACTTGTCCAATGAAGCCGAATGAGGTGTCATTAGAAGGCTCTAATTCGCTTCTATCACCATGAAATAACAGAGCGGCAATCAAATTGGTGTGCTTGCCGTAATCGTGAAAAGTGCCAGTTAAAAGGATTGCTGCAGCCAGCCTAGAGCACACTACACCAAAAAGTTTTTATAAACTCACCGACATATCCAATCGCATTGAGTAAGACATTGGTATAAAGCCTAGCCAGTGACGGAGAAGTAAATGCAAGCCATTATTTTTTCCCAAGAAAATCCGGAATCACAACAAGTCAAGCAAAACCATGCCATTCAGTTGCAGCCGACCACCAAGCAGCCACCCCGTCCGCCTACTCCCCCCCGGCCTGGCCTTCTCCAAACGACCATGATATTTCAAATAGATCTTCATATTCGGGTCCATTTCGGCGGTTGTTGCGAAGGCCCAATGGCCCATGCAATGAAAATGGCCATGGTAGCCATGGTATCGAAACCCACGCATGACAAGGTAGATCGGGCTAGCGGCACGCACACATACTTATTCATACCGGAAAATTTTAGTAAGAACAGTTCAGATCTGTTTCAGGTGCATACGGTCACAGGCCCTGGCGGTGAAAACATGTGCGGCCATCAGCCTGGCCGTGCCTTCTGGCGATAGTAGTGTTACACAGAGATCAACCCAAAATCCCGGCATCGCCAAGGGGGGGGTAAAATCACAAGTCAACCCAAGCAATCGACAAGACAACAACACACCCGAACAACCACACAATCCAAAGAGACGTCACACCCATAACCACCCACTGACCCGAATGCCATACATAAACACCCAACCAACAGTCAAACCACTCGCCAGTCAACGCACATTGCCCCGAACTCCCAGACACAAACAGGGCCGGCCCTAGAATCCAGCTCGCCTCATAGCCCTGCATGCACACCCCACCGTTGCCAAACAAGCACGTCGGGGGCAAACCACCCATGACAGCGAGGGCGAGCGCGCGGCACCCCCTCCCCCAGGGGGCCCGCGAATATGATTGGCTGGGGCGGGGGTGACAGTGGGCCAAGAGCCGGTGCGGGTAGGGCGGGCAGGTCAAAATCCGGGATCGTGGAGATTGGGAAAGGTGAGGGAGGGGGGGCCTGGCAGCAAGGGGGTTGGCGAATAGGCAAGGAGAAGGGCTGCGGTGGGCGAGCTGTCCAGCACGGGGGGGGGGCGGGGGACCGGCTTGGTGATGAAGCATTGACAGTTTACAGCAACAACACGTCAAGGCACTGATATACACTTACAGTCCAAGCCTAGTTGTTGACAACAACCTCAACCATCGTGGTTGGGATGTGGTCCTATATACTGCTGGTAGCCTACGAACATGTGCACTGCTCGACAGTATCATGCGCAATCTAATGCCCCCTGTGGCCATACTCCGATTCGCAACACTTGGCACGGAGGAGGTGGGTATGAAGGCCATTCCTTGTAGAGTCATGCGCGAGAAGCAGCCCCCTTGCGGGGGGCAACTCACGGCGCAAGGCCGTCGGTCGGAACCGACAGCCCAGGTAGAACCGGCCATCGAGGTCTAGCGGCGCAGAGGTCGCCGAGGCGCCGAGGTCCAGCGGCACCGAAGCGAGGACCTTCCTGGCGATGCCGCGGCACAGCGTGGTGGAGAGGTCACGCATCGCATTCTCCATGAAGAGTTTCTTGGAGACAGCGCCTGTCGAAGCCGCAAACTCTGCAATCTCATTGAGGAGAGCAAAGGCTGGGGGGCCCACTCGGCCATATGTTTCATGGAATAGGGGGACGAAACGACAAATGCCTGTACTTGTACATCCGTACTTCTCCCGCATGGACGCATCCTTGGCCCGGGTAGATGCCCCAGTCCCCCGCGCCGCAGAATCAACCGCCGATGATGCGAGCGGGTGTGTCACGCACACATCCACCACCACGGGGCGTCCCGAGAGGTAGAGGAGGAGGTCACCGCGCTGTGGTTCACGCTGGGAGCGCGGCGGAAGCCGTGTCGTGTCGGTAGTGTGCGCGGCGGCAGCAGCGGCATCTGCGGGGGCATGCGTGGGTGCGGGGGCGGCTGAAGAACCGGCGGCGGCAGCGGCAGCTATAAAGACAGATAAGGGCGTATCTATATTCGGTGGGAAGCTTCGTATAGCGCTGTAGCTGAGTTAGCAGGTAGAGAGAGAGAAAGAGAGAGAGAGAGTGAGAGAGAGACAGAAGCTGTGTGTACTTGACAAGGTGACGAGGAGTCGTTATGGCGCCCCGTACTGGTCGTAGTCAACCAGCACCTGACAAAGCACTTATATTGTACCCAGGTCCTGCCCTGCTAGTGCCAGCCTCGCCCGAGTGGATAGTGATCAGTGTGTAGTTGAAAAGTTGTGTCTCGTTATGGCAGAATGGGTACACGTGTCCCGGCCTTGTGGCTGGGGCTGTCTAGAGCAGACGACCAGCCCACGTAATTACCAGTGTCGTAAAATGTGCCTAGTGAGGAGTGTGTATTTAGCCAGCAAGGACTGGTTACGTGCAACGTGTCAGTCCAGTCAGTGCTGAGTGGTCCATGCATGTGGAGGCATGCAGGGTGTTAGAA
>JAUMHO010033879.1:0-39097 GCA_032360965.1 Ulva armoricana
CCGCCCCTACCAGTAGGGGTGCTGTGGCCGATGCCCGTTTGGGTTTGGCGTGATGCCCGATTTCCTTTTTTTTTTTTTTTTTTTACCAGGGTCACTGCCCTCAAGGCTATGCAGCCTGGCGCCATCATGGCCACACAGCACAGGCATCATCCTGAGGGCCCTCAGCAGCACGAACAGCAGAAGCGAGAACAGTGCCAGAACTGGTCCTAGCAGAAGCATGTACATCTGTGTGCAGAAACGAGCCCGATGTCGACCGCACAGAAGCGAGCACTTCACGGCAAAGCCTGCACACCATGCTGCGCCTCAGCACCACACGTGCATCCGGCAGACACCTGCATGCATGCACCCTGGACAGGGGGGGACCCTAGAAACCTCCAGACAGACACAATGATCACCAGGCATGCATGTGGTATACACGTAGGCGGCAAAGGTGATGACGCGGCGCCCCCCTCCCTGGGGTTCGTCACGGACAGCTGGGGGCGGGTGGGGAGGGTGGGGTGAGGGGGGATGGGCGATCGAGAATGGTCAGAGGAGGTGTGCGCGAAGAGCAGGGGGGGGAAGGCTGTGCGTGGGGGCGGGCGGCGGGGTCGGAAGGAGGTAGGTCTCCTCCTAGGGGGGTGCGGACACCGGGGGGCCTGGTAGGGGAAACTGTGAAGGAGCAGCCGCGAGCAGAGTTGGGGGCGCGGTAGGCTGTCAATGCACAGGGTCCGGCGCAGATCGCGGCGCGCGTGTGGCGTAAGGGTCAACAGCCATTTGTGCGTGAACCATGACATGTGAAGTAGACCAAGCAGACTGACTTGTGCCAGTGTCAATGGCGCAGGCATGCCCTGCTCCACAGCAGTGCCGTGATGCAAGCTTGCCGCCCTGAAGTCCGCGCTTCTTCGCAAGCAGCCTCGCTCGGTGACGCTCAAGTGGCAGTGTCCCCTCCTGCAACTATCCTGCCCCTGTCCGTCTCTGCCAGTAGGAACCCTAAGGCCGTCTGGTTTTGGCGTGATTCCCAAACCCCTGTTTGTCCGGTCTTGTGATGTCTCACAGGACCCTGTGCATGACTAGCATGCATAGGTGGCATCAGAGGGCCTCATCAGACGTCAGTGGCCAGACAGCATTCATCAACGATCGTAGCGTGACAGATCTTAACATGTCCTAACAGAAAGCAGGGTCCCAGACGACCTTTTTTCCATCGCATCAATGCGATATCGCCGGGCAGAGCAACGAGACACGGAGGCACGGGGACCAGCGCGGGTAGAGGTGGTACCCAGATAACACACTGTGAGGATAGGGCGTCCTGACAGTGACAGCGGCACACACTACCATCATCTGCGAAAAAACGGATAACGCACACCCTCTTGGTACCAGACACAAAAGAATGGGCAGCAGCCCAACCAGACCTAGATACAGGATGGCCCCAAATTTAGGTACATAATGGCCCCATGCATGCACACGCGGAGCCTGCAAACACCTTGCACACATGCATGGCCGCCGGACGCTCCTTCACTGCCTGCACCTATCCTGCATGACGTAATGCCTCCGGGGGACAAGTTTGACTGCAGTCCCCTAAGCATGTATTGTGGAAGGACAGCAAGGAGGAAGGAAGGATAGACTCGGCAGCTGCAATGTGCTTCTGGGCCTGGAACCCAAAACCCCCGAAATGTTCAGGCCGAATTAAAGAAAATCCCAAAATTCTGATCGTGTGAGGACAGCCAGCTTCAAGCCTTAAGACAAAATGGCCCGAAACGCCCTAATCTAGAATCAGGATTTCAGGTTTGGCCCATCCCAGCTCTGGCATGCATGCAGATGCTGTGAACATCTCACATGCACAACCGGAGCTGCCAGAAGGTTTGTGTGTCGGGGGTTGCACGAGGGCAAGGCGGAGGGTGGCCGTGAGGTATGTGATTGCAAATCGAGATGGTGATTAAATCTGTTCCCAGCCTGTACCGTGCTGACGTCTCGCTCATGGCGGTGCGAGCATGTTACTGTCCCTCTCAACCGCGGCGGTGTGTCTGGTGCGATATCGGTCTTGAGACAGGAACATCGGCCTGGCAACGCCGCAGGAGCCCGGGCAGGTGTTGAGTTCAAGCCACGTGTGTGTTGGGCGTCCCCGAGAACACGAAGTCTCGTGCGTGCTGGGCGTGGTGGGGCCATATACCTAGAAAACAAAAACATAAAAAAGATGGAGTCGGGCATCACGCCACAGCACCCCTACCGGTAGGGGCGGACAAGTGCAGGACCTCCTGTTGCACAAGCAGCGGGTGGGCTACCGGAAGAGGGACAGCCACTAGTGCTGCTCTCACTGCCACATGTGTGCTCTGCCAGTTGGCTTGAGAGAAAGCCTGGTGATTCGAAGAGCTGCAGTGTGAGGAACACGACAGGAACTATGGGGGCGGGTGCGGGAACTTCCCGCTGGGAACCCTGCATGGGGGACCTGCTGATTCAGCTGAATCTGCCACACGCCCTGTGTCACATGGTGGCCTGGCAAGTGTGCCAGATCTCAGGGTGAATCTTGCAGCTGGTGCCAGGCGCCGCCCTGTGTCACATGGTGGCCTGGCAAGTGTGCCTGTCCTCGCGGTTCTTGCATGGCTTCCTGCCAGTATGAATGCTGTCACACAACCCGTGGTCCCGGATATCCGGAGATGTCAAGGTCCTTGTAGGTTATGGCGAGTAAGTGTCACATTCAAATTTACATTCACAAAAAAATTGTGCAGCAGACATGTGGGGTGTTATCAGGTTTAATTCCCGCTTCCGCACATGGACAAAGACGCGGCCGCATGACAGTCTGTGTCTGATTCTCAATGTACACAGCGGTGTTCTCCTGACACGCTGCAGGTGGACAGTTGCTTGGTTCACAGTGACTGTGGCAGAGTATGATACGATGGCATCGATGACAATGGTGGTTGAGGCCACCAACACAAGGTACCTGGGTTACAATAGGGGCACCCACATGCAGCAGTGAGTGTATGCAGCAGAAGTTCGCATGGTAGTACGGAAGGCGTGCCGGGCAGCATGGAAGCAATGCCTGTAGAGGTAGAGATAGTCATGGCAGCGAGGAGCAGTGCAGCATGTACACCACACTGCAAAAATGTTCCATGTTATTTGGGTAAAGTTCCCAAATACCATGGCCCAGGCTCAGTAGGAAAGACGCCTATCTCCTATCTCCCACCGTGCCAAGTTAAGCAAATCTGAAAGTTCTGGCTTGTACCAAGCGCCAAGGCCGTTCATCCGACCACGGCCACGGCTTCAGTGACTTCTCGCAGCAGGAGCAGTGCCACACAGCGGGTTGAAATGAGATGCCACACTGCAATTAGAAAGGAGATGCTCTGCTTCTTCGAAGTGGTGTCTGCAGCTCTCAGCAGGAGGTACATAGCTCTGGGAGGACATTCTACACTTCATGGTCGTGTACTCAACTTCTGCAACTTCGCACACCACCCCTGGTGCCAGTACATTTGACGTTCTGAGGAATCCACAGTCTAGAGCCCTCAGCACGTTGAACGGATGTGGCAAAGCCGCCAGCGAAGCCATGGTGTGTTTCTATCAGTGTTTCTATCTATGTGAGTACACTGTGTTCTGCATCACTGTGATTCTGTGCACGCCAACTGGCAGACTTGGAACCTCTCCCACACTGGCATCTACAGGCAGGTAACAACTTCGGTGGTTGCAAGAACTGCAGTGATTGGAGTTGCTGCCTTTGGACACGCCGGCACAAACATGGGACAGCCTCTGAGATGCTGTTGGTGTCCGTTCCTGGAATGGCAACACCGTTGTGTCCCTGGCGACTCATATGAGTGTGGCACATGCCACTGGTTTTGCTAACAAGCAACAGCGGGACTGTGAAGCCATCGGGTGAGCTGTCAGAGTGGTGAGGTGGAGCCGAACATGGCGTCAAGTAGTAGAAGGCAGTAGTAGAAGGTGGCAACACACCTGAGGCAGTGCCTCATGACACGAGCATAGCCAATATGTGCCCCTGCCGCATGGCACATGCACACCCCATCTATCGCTGTTGCCATGCCTGCGCAGAGATCTGGTGCCAGCTGGTATGCATGCGCTGATCTGACCCTGCTGGTGTCCACATGTTCGTTGACTGCCGCGTTGACTGCCGCGATGTTGGCGGGCATCGCGAGAGCATGCTCTTGAATAACACCGCTGTGAAACGCCGAATAAATCCATAGTGTCCATAGATAATGGCTGCTCCCGGTCACTGGCAGTATCAGCGGCTCAAGAAGCCATGGGGGTTAGGCCTCGTTGACGCTTCTTTGGTCTTGACCAGGAGGTATGTATAGAATGAGCAGTCATGTGTACTGCGCACAGGAGCCACGCCATGGGGCACTGAGTGCAAGTAGATGGAGGATGCAAAGATACCACAGATATGTACATGGCGTTGTCTTGATATACACTCTGTGCACAGGACAACGTTATGCTCTGGCGTATCAACACGGCTGCAGTCAGAATCCACACTGCAAAGCGCACAAGCCACATAGCTGATGATTTGCATACCCACTTGGTATTGCCTGGTACTGGATCTGGTTTGGGGCAGGACTGCTGATTCTGACGGGAACGGAGGCCAGCATTTGGGCGTCCATCACCAACATTCAAGCATAACAACGACGCTTGCATACTGATGGACTCAAACAGGACTGGAAGGGGTGGTGGCAGGGATGAATTTCACACAGAAGACACGCTGCCATGGCCAACTTGTGAATGGTCATTTTGGCTGTGGCAGTTCTCCACAAAGATGCAATCATACGTAAATTTGCACACTGGCCCCGTGTTTTGGCATGATGCTGGAGTCACACCGCAGAATCTCCCTACAATCGTTCTTGCCACTGTTTGTACCAGTTGTGATTTAAGGCTACTCACTTTCAGATGCACAAACGGCTTCCTGAACGCCTTCACAGATACTAGCATCACACAGGCATTGGGGATACATCAGGCGTTTCCACCAGAGACCAAATTAAGTTATGTTGCCATGCAGAATGAACGTTGGCGTGCCTGTGCTTGCAGTGACCCTCTGAGTGCAACAGGGCTGACATGGCGCATGGTCCTGCACGGGAAACGCTGTTGATGTGCTCATTGACACAGCTTGACGATGATGCTAGGTAGATCCCGGGATATCATCTAATGCGGTACTGGGCGAAAACCTGCACATGCGTGACAGCACGATCGTGAGATGAGGTATGTGCAGTGCACGCTGACGTCATTACGGCATCTGTTAGCAAAGCGTTTGCAGGGCTATTTCCAAACCATGAACATGAAGTAGGATCCCGATTGCAGCAGCAGATGGTTGTGTCGGCCTGGCTACGCGGAGCTCCGATCGATATCTAGACATGGATGTCCCTGGACGCTAGCCAAACGTATCGATCCAAGACCAAGCCGTACCTCTCCGTGGTTGCACTCATAATTGCCAGCAGCGACGCCAACGCTACGGTTGGTGCTTCCGTATTTGCCTGAGTACAAGTTTAACAGTGGTTAGACCTATATTCCAAAAAACTCGTGCGCTTCCTCTGTTATACAAATCATACCAGCTATGTGAACACAATGACCGCTACGCCAAACTCCATTGACCTGTAATACTGTGAATTGGCGGATGCATGCCGTTTGCGAACAGATGTGTTGCTGACGTCAAGACTGCGCATCGAGCCCATATTCATACCCCATCCCAGCCCACCTGTTCATCAAGCAAGCCGACCGATTGTGAGTACATATGTGCATCTGGCGTGCAAGCAGTCAGACAAGAGCATCTGTCTGTGCGAGGAGCGGCTTCCACCCATGAGGACTGCCCGTGCATGTTCGACGACTTCATGGCGTCTGCCCTCAGGGCCATTCGCGCTCTCATGCACGGACGCACATGCAGGTTTCGCTGGGTGCAGCTGCGTGGACGATTCCGCCGCACAAATTACAGTGTGCTATATTTTGTAGTGCACAGTTTCAACGTTGAGTCTTTGTCACGGGTCACATTGTGTGTACGTTGTTGGCCAGCGTCGGACAGTCAGTCTGTGCGCTCAAGCCGGCGGCATAGCCTGCTTGCAAACGTTTCGGTCAGGATAAGTCTGTGAGGTATTCTGTGAGCGTAGTCCGTTAGCAGCACCGCAGTCACCGTTGTTGCGCATCGTCAAGATTTGTTGTGGGCTGAGACGTTGACCTCGGGAAAGGTGAAGCACTAACACTCTCCAGGCTGCAATGCAATGGCTTTTTTCACTATATGAGAGGGATTACATTTGCAATTTGTAGCTTATGGCATGCTGGTGGTGCCTGTCTGCCGTGTACCATGACATACACGTGCGAACGTCCTCCACGATGGTCCGTGACTTCTCATGGCAACGATTACTGCTGTTGACTGTCCAATATCGCTGTTCGTAGATTCTTCTCGTTTGCTTGGTATGGTATGCCTATTATTGTTTAATGCAACGATGACACCGAGTGGTCTCGTCGCGCTGCGCAATCCCAGTCTCTGGGCTTTGCCCCTTTCACAACACTGTCTGTCATCCATGCTCAAATTTCGTAAATGTTGCTCTTAATTCTTCCCGTGTCTCGGCAAGGTGTTAGAAAGCGCAGTGGTGTGCGACATGTTATGGCGCGTCTCTAAAGTTGTTGGCGAGCGTGCAACTTACCGGGCGTGTTTCGAAGCACCTTGTACAACAGTGTTCCCTTTGTCACATTGCATTGACATGGCTTGTCCAATTTTGTCACGTCGTCTTCCTTGTCAACTTTGGATGTCAGCATCTTGCGTTCTAGCTGCACCACTGAGGCTATAAACTGTCTCAGCATGTTGAATAGGCGGAGTAGCTTGTATTAGCCGCTGTCGTCGTGCTTCTCTGTCGTTGCGTGTGCCACTGACATTCAAAGTCAAACGCACAAGTCCTGAAACTCGATCACGTCCCGTTTGCATGGACCCAGTGCTAAACGTCACTGTTAAATCTATGCGCTTCTGTTTGTCTGTCCTCAAAAATAGCGTCTTTGCATTCCAGGTCCCTCGAGCAATGGGGGCCGAAGCTGACAAGAATGGCGGGGATGTCGGGAAGAACGACTACGATGTCACAGAGCATCTTATGTCTGCCACCGAAGTGGCATCGAAGTATGCCACAGATATCAACACGGAGTCACCATCGAAGTCAAGTGGCCTGAAGTCGTCCGAGGTGAGAACGTCGTATCAGCCAATCCTGCTCGTGCTGTGGGTAGGCATGTGAAGTCGTTCAATGCTCGTAAATCAGACGCGCTTATTCATCGCTATGTGCAGGCCGCGAAGCGATTGGAAGAGAACGGTCCAAACAAACTGACACCACCAAAGGACAAACCAGAATGGCTGAAGTATCTGCTCCAGTACACCAACCCACTGCTGTTTCTTCTCATTATTGCAGGCATCCTGACTTTTGTGGCATACGCTATCCAGGTAATGTGCTTTCTTGTGTTCATTTTTTCCTTTGATCAGTCTAGTTTTCTGAATGTGGCATGTCCTGAATCAGTAGCCGCATGCAAATGTGTTGACATGCTGGTTGAGGAGTCGTGTCTTTGCAAGATGGAACACTGGCAGGTTTGTCAGAGGCAGGGAAATGTGCAGGACCCTAAAGACAATTCAAACATCATCCTGGGAGTGGTCCTGTTCCTCGTGATCATCCTGCTTGCAACCACTCAGTATCTGAATGAGCGTGCAGCTGGATCAGTTGCAGCGCAGCTTCGCAATCTGCTTCCCTCGAATGCAAATGTGATTCGTGATGGCAAAGAGTCACAGCAAAGCGCAGTTGATTTGGTCGTTGGTGACATTGTGCACATGACCATTGGGTCTCGCATTCCTGCTGATGTGAAAGTGCTGGAGAGCCGGGACCTGAAGCTTGACTTCTCGGCTTTGACAGGTGAAAGTGACCCTATTGCCATGGCCACAACCGCAGCTGATGACAAGCCACATGAGTGCAAGCACCTCGCTTTCATGTCGTCCCAGGTGTGCATCACATGCTGATCGCATCATAGATAGCGTGCTTCTCTGGATAGCTTGAGGCGTTGTTAACCATTCCGCTGATCGCTGTCTGTGTTAGATTTTGCTTTAGATCAACTGTGACTGCTGTTTGCCACCGTACCGCTTGCGCTCATACTCATGGACAATTCTTGAGAAACCTTTAACACACACATATATTTGGCAGCAGTACTTCATCACGGAAAGCATGCATTCATGTAGGTACTGAATGGAGAGGGTTATGGTGTCGTTGTTCGATGCGGTGACAACACTTTCATTGGCAAGATTAACTCGCTGGCGGCACAGACGGTTTCAAGTGAGACGACTCTCCAGCGTGATATCAACATGTTCGTCAAGGTCATTGCTGTCATTGCGATCACCATGGCCATTATCTTGTTTTCTGCTGGCATGGGGCGGCAGATGGACTTCGCAGACGCTTTCGTCAATGGCCTCGTCGTCGTTCTTGTTGCAAACATTCCCCAGGGACTGCCTGCCACTGTTACATCCGCATTGACACTGACTGCCGAGCGCATGAAAGATGTTAGTGTGCTTGTGAAGAAGACTGACATTATTGAGGCGCTGGGCAGTGCTACTCGCATTGCCAGTGATAAGACAGGAACTCTGACGCAGAACAAGATGACTGTGATGAACTGCTGGGTCAACAGGCAATACAAGAGTGCCAATGAGATTGTCAACAGTGTTATCCGCCCGGGTGCTGGTGCTGGTGCAATGCGTGCTGCACAGAAAGCGAGGCATTCTATGCATCGTGCCAGTAATGCATCTGGCGGACGCGCTTCCTCTGGCCGTGCTACCGTTGAAGACATCGATCTGAAGCTTCCCCCAAGTGCTCAAGCGGGTGCAAGCGGTGCCCCAAGGACTCCAAGCGGGGGAAGCAGCCGATTTGGAACAGACATGTTGTCTCGTATGTCGATGGGCAAAGCGTCCGTCGGCTCTGCGGTGTGTTCCTTTTTCACTGTTCATGTACTTGCGCGCGTCCTTTTGTATTCTTTTGATTGCTCCCACATGTGTTGTCATCAGCTCTGGCATGGAGTGGAGTTATTGCTGTATTGTCATGCACGAACACCGACCACATGCCATGGCTGTGCTAGTTTCCAGCATCATATCACCTGCAGCTAACACCAGTCTGATATACAGAATGTAGGTAAATCCCTGGGCAAGACATCCCTGATGACTTTCGCTCTCAATGTGACAACGACAGCTCCTGCACATGCTGATGGGTCATTGTGGAGCACGTTTTCTCCTCTCTCTAAGCTCATCACCATCGCTTCTGTCAACAACAAAGCCCAGTTTGAGGTGAGTGGATACCTGACGGTGCCCTACCGATCTATTTCGAAGTTCACATTGTGTAAGCGCTGCCCATCCTTGAATGGGGCCACAAATGCTATGCCAGATTCTGATTGTAAGCGGTCGTGAGCCTGATTAGTATGGTACGTCTGTGTTTGATTATGTTATGTTTGATTCTAGCAATCAGTTGAGTACCAATTATGATCATGCAGGGTGACGCTGATCCAGAGAAGGCTGCACTACCAGGATATGTGCGACGTGTGCTTGGTGATGCCACAGACTCTGGCCTCCTTCGATTCTGTGACAAGATTATGGATGTTGATGACGTATGGAACCTCCACCCAATGCTGATCTTGCGATCTCTGCATTCCAACAGTTTTTGTGCCTGCCACAATTCCGGATACAGTGATATGTCTTGACATGTGGCGTTGGTGCATCTGCTCATGGATGCGACAAATCGCATTTCGGACTTCTTTTGTGCTACAATAGTGACCTCATATTTTACGAATCTTGTTGCGCTTTGTGTGAGCTTCCAACACAATGCTGGGCGGGTTATGCTAGAATGCCATGTGTTTTCTTGCTCGTGACAGTTACTAACCTGGTGTTGTCCACAATTTTCATGCTTTTTGGTAGAAATGTCACTTTTGGAAAGCACTGTGATCATTTTCTCTGCAGGTTCGCGCCGCTTTCAGTTCTGTTTTCTCAATCCCTTTCAATAGCAAGAACAAGTGGGCTCTGAACATGGTGCGCATTCCGGGTGACGCAGACAACTACCTGGTGCTCATCAAGGGCGCTCCCGAGTATGTCATCAAGAAGTGTGGCCGCTACTTCTACCGCGATCATGAAAACGTCCTTGACGATGACTTCGTGGAGGACATGATGGAAGCATATCAGAGCTTTGGTACTCTCGCTGAGCGAGTCATCGGCCATGCGTTCAAGGTACGAGCCACCCATTGTGCTGTCCTTGACCAGGTTGGTTACAGAATGTGTGTGCGCAGCAGCGCACATGTTCTCTTTCTTATGTTGGCAGGCAAAGATGTCTGCACCAAGCCATACTGCCGTCCCGCTGACAATGTTGTGCTTGTGTGGGGTGATTTTGCTGCCTCTCACTGCATTTTTTCCGCGACTGGTGTACAGTAGGACTGGCAACTGAGAGCATGCTACAATGTGTAGTAGGCAGGGTATGTCCCGAAAGAGTGTACACGCATGGTATTGGCACAGGGCAGACCCTGTTCAGGTTGTTCCGGCAGGGCAAGTGCCCACGAGTGAAGAAGAGGCAGAGGCGATGGGCTTCCTGGACGACTTCTCTTTCTGTGGACTTCTGTCTTTGATAGATCCTCCACGTGATGCTGTGCCACCTGCTGTTGCATCCTGCCGGTCTGCTGGTGTCGGAGTCACAATGGTCACCGGTGATCATCCCTTGACAGCCGAGGCAATTGCCCGGAAATGTGGCATCATCACTCTGCCCACGCGCCGGGAGGTGGCTGCGGAGCTTGGAGTTGAAGAGACTGAGGTTCCTTTCGATAATCCAGACATCCAGGCCCTCATTATCACAGGCTCGATGATCCCTGACCTCAAGACAGACAAGGACTGGGATGTGGTGCGTCCCATTCATAGTACTCAGCGACAGTTATTGTAGCCACATTCAGAAAAGACGTTCTTGACCTTAAAATCAATTGCTCTCTTGTGACTTGTCGGGGATCTTGCACACAGGTAAAAAGCTGTGGCGCCAGCAGCACGTGTTGAGCAAGCTTACTTTTGCAACGCTTCAGTCATTAAGACTGTGTGCGGTTTGTACAGGCTTGTACACAAGGTCATTGTGAAACATGCAGGTCATGAGCAAGGAGGAGCTTGTATTTGCGCGTACAACCCCCCAGCAAAAGCTCCAGATTGTGGACAACTTCCAGAGGCGTAAGGAGATTGTAGCTGTCACCGGAGATGGCGTTAACGACTCTCCTGCTCTCCGCAAGGCCGATATTGGTGTCGCGATGGGCAACCCGGACTCTAGTGAAGTTGCTCGTGAGGCTGCAGATGTCGTTCTGCTTGATGACGACTTTGCCAGTCTGGTTGCTGCGATTACTGAGGGCCGAGTTCTGTATGACAATCTGAAGAAAACGATCGCATACACCCTTGCTCATATTCCGCCCGAGACTTTTCCTGTGATTCTTGCGCTGGCTTTCGGCATGCCGCTCGGCCTTGGCAGTCTCCTGGTTCTTTCGATTGATCTCATTACTGAGCAGGTATGCTTCTTTTTTTACACAGAGTTGTGTCAACATAAGTTGTTCAATAGTTGAAGATGAATCTGTCAAACTGGAGTTCTCCCAAAGCATTATCTGGCCTGTCCTGCCATGGGATCTTACACACTGTGACAGTTTCGCAGCTGGCAAAGTCAGGTGTCAGGTAGATTTGATCTTTCACTGTGTGGGTCAACCCGGTATCAAGCATAGGCGACTCGGTTGTGATACATCTGATTGACTCGGGATTGGTGCGTGTGTACTTGATTTGTTGTGGGATGGAGAACATCTTACACATTTGTCTATGCTGCAGGGACCTGCAACGTCGCTGGCATATGAGCCCGCTGAAGCAAACGTCATGGCACGGCCACCGCGTGATATTGCTGTGGAGCGCCTTGTCAGCATTCCCCTCCTCACATACTCATACATCATTGTTGGCCTGGCTGAGAGCCTGTGCTGCATGGGCGCGTACCTGTGGGTCTTCAAGCACAATGGAGTGGACGCCAGTGACATCTTCCTGCTGGACCCCAAGGACAAGCAGTGGTTCTCAGATGCAGAGCGCATCGATGAGAACAAGCTGCCCACAATTGGTGGCAAATTATTCGGCTCTGAGGATCAGGAGCGAATCATTCGTGAGGTGCGTGGATGTTTCACATGAGACCTGTATCTTCAGCGTGGCGTATCTCAGCGTATCTCAGCATGGGCATGATCTTGGAAGTATCTTGCAGACTAGTTGCTGCTGCACATGCCCCGGCTGAATGTACAGTCTGACACCAGCCTGACCTGATTGTTGAGTGTTTTGGACATGGCACCAGTCAAGCTACAAGTTGACACGCTTGTACACATTGAAGTCTACATGCTGTGTCTTACTACATGTTGTTGTGCAGTCAAATGGAGCTTGGTACATCACACTGATTATGTGCCAGTTCTGGCATATTTGGTTCTGCAAGACTCGCCGCGTCAGCGTTTTCAGCCACCCAGGTCTGTATGAGAACCGCATCACCTACTATGGTGTCTTCGTGTCACTGTCAGTTATGGTTCTCTGCACGTATGTGCCCTGGCTCCAGGACAACGTTTTCTTCACAGCCAACCCACCGGCGGTTCAGGCATGGGTTCCGCATCTTTTCTTCTTTGCTTTCATCTTCATCTACACCGAATCGACCAAGGCATATGCAAGGAAATACCCGAATGCCTTCTTCACAAAATGGTTCGTGTGGTAAACACGACTTTCCAATTGGTAGATGCTTGCAAATCGTCACGCCAATGCACATGCACGAGCCAACCGTGGCACATTGCATGCCATGGCTCAGGGCATACGAGGGTCTGTAGTACAGTGTGCTGAGATCTGCGCTTATGTCAGATTCTGTTGGGTTGGGGATGGAGCATGGAATGAGTGACTTCGTTGCATGCCCCACTCGGGAGTGCACATGGGGGACAAAAATTCCTATGGGTGCGAAGTTAGAATGGTGGATGAATGGGATGCGTGTTTGTCTGTGGCTGCATTGCTTTTACGGAAGCTGAATGGGATTTTTGAGCCGCACACTGCATAGCATGATGTGGGGCCAAGACTAGAATCAGGCATGTGCTGTGGGCGTTGCCAGTTTGGTCAAAGCTGGCTGAGAATAAGCCCTACAACGTGTTAATGCGCTCTTCCTAAGCATCTGCTGATGGTCAGTAATGTGCTGTATGTCGCAGTCGGTCATGATATAGAGCCACGCTGCAAGTGTGTTAGGGGGCATGAATCCGTGATCCCTAAAACGCAGCCGTTATCCTGTGCATGCCCCCCGGAAGCGGTCAGGGTTCGGGGTTTGGATTGAAGCCTGCAAAGATGGATCAGGCAGCCTAGCCTGACCTACAGCAGGAGTTCCAAACGCCCCCCAGCCCCTGAAATTCTCGATTAGGGGCTCTCCTTACTAACCGATTTTTTTGTTGGATCAGCAGCTCAGCGGGGTTCAAGGCAGGCAAGTGCGCTGAGAAGATGCATCTGAGATGCGGCATGCTGGTACCTAAATACCCTTGCGCCTGGTGTTACGTGTGTGAGCACATATAGGGTGCAGCATTCACGAGTGACGTTTCACACTCTGGGTTATCGTGTTGTGGGAACCCAACCAGTTTCTGTCTCGAGCCACCATCATGTCAGGGGCGGGCTGCCAGTCTAGCAAGTACTCAAGATGAATGATCTCGTAAAGGGCAAGGTCTTCTTGATTTACAATGTACAATGTTGTGGCTACATAGCCAGTATGTGGAGAGTTTTCTTACATGCTTGGACCATTGCGACTGCACTGTTACTGTTGTAATGGATGCATGGTCAGGACATGTCTGAAATTTCCAGATCCACAACATGAACTTACAGATGTTGCAATGCTTCCAACATGGGCTGCTTACATCAGATGCATGTACAGCCAACGTCGATAATTTAATCAGGCCGTGCTCTCTGTTTACATTCCCAAATCCTCTAGCACAGCGCTGTACAGAACTGCTGTTCACAAGGTGCTCAGATACCCAACTACCAGGCGCATCTGTACCAGCGCAACAACTATAGACACAGATCCAAGTACAAATGGATGGAACATCAACTGCAGCCCTGGAGCCCGTATGTTGAAGGCAAGGTACCTGCACACGAACACGGTGGTTGACGAAATTAAGCGTGTGCTGTGCGATGACGTATCCATACAGTTTGCTCCTGGAGCCATGCACACGCGCCGCAGTACCACATGGTGCAACTCACGGCGTGACTGTCACACTGACAGAAGCTCCTTGGCAAGCATCTCCGCAACAGCAGCATGACCTGGACCATCGCTACAACACTGCCAGCGTGCCGCTTCAGGATGAGAGGTATTCCGGTGGACGATGTGTTGCGCGCACCCGAATAACAGCAACCCTGGCATTGCATCAGTCACGCCGATTGCCACTGACAGCCAGAGCATGCTGTCCTGGCCACCCTCCCAGGTGCTGACGGCGCCCCGCGCTGCCAGTCGCCGTACACCAAAGCCTGCCGCTGTGCACGCCACCAGGCAAACCGCCAGCGGCCCCAACAGGTCCAGGCTGCCGGCTGCGCCACCAGTAGCTTCCAGCCAGGTCCATGGCGGGGACGAGCCCCCCCGGCTTCCGTTCGCGCTTGTGCCATGTTTCCCTCGCGGCACCCCTGCACATACATCCTCCAAGGCTGTCAAGGCGGGTGCAGCCCGTCCGTCCGCAGGTACTTGTGTGCGATGCCGTTGGGTTACCTTTGGCAGTCTGGACCACTTGCTCTGAGTAGCGCAGGAAGCCCCGACAACCGGCAAGCTGTACCTGCAAACACTTGCACCCACAAATACGCACGCACGATCCAGCCTGCCTATGCCAGTGCAAACCTGTGGCCACATCGGCACGACCCATGCCCTGGCATGAGCGAAAGGAGTCCTTGTTCAACGTCACGGCAGCCGCATGCTTTTGCCGGATGCGCTTGACGATTTATCAGAGGGACACGGGCAGCACCTCCTTTCACGTCTCCGAGCTTCCCCTCCGTCTGAGCTGGCAGGCCCACGTCGTCACCGTGCACTGGCGAGCTGTCTCCAACTCCACCCGTCACAGCCACCTCCTCTGGGGCCCCCGCCGCCTGCCTGCGCTGATGGCCGCATCCAACGTGGACGACCCCGCCACGAACGAGGAGCGTGTTGACGCTCGCCAGCGCCGCCGTGGGCCACAGGTTCCGGGCGGTGATGTGTGCCCCCATCGCCGCCCACACCTGCGCGGGGTGACGATGGTACACGAGCGCGACGCCCGCCGCGGCAGAGTACGCCAGGTGCGTCCAGAAGAGGAGGGGGTCCATGCCATAGGGGCACCGGCGCAGCACGGCGCACATGAAGGGCAGCGAGAATACGACGGGGGCCGCGAGGAGGCTAAGGCCGTGGGCGACCGGGGAGAGGCGGTGCAGCGCCTGCTGGAGCATGCGTGTGCGCCTCTGGCCACGGAAGAACAGGGAGTTCGGGGAGAGGACGAACCGGTGGCCACCCGCGAGCCAGCGGCGGCGGTCGTGCCATGGCCTGCCGGGGGCCGTGGGAACCTGCGCACACGCACTGGGAACCTGTGCACACCGGCCGTGATGACACTGGCCGTGGTCGCGTGTTGGGGTCCGCGCGTGAACCCTCGAGGTGCACCCCCAAGGTGAGCTCTGGTTCCAACACTCTGGTTCCGCGAGGGCAGCGAGTGGGACACTGCTTACTCGCAGGACCCCACCTGTTGCCAGGGTTGATTATCCGCTGCGATTTTCCTGGGAACTGTTGCAGAAATTGTTGCCAGAAAGAGACTATTTGGGTGTACGAGGTCTGCTAAATTGAATGGCGCCTGTTGTGCATAGTATTCGGCCTCTCGGCTGAGGGTGGCATTGGTCAGATGACGATACACTCAGGCAGCCGGTACGGGTTTGCATCTGCGGGGCGGGAGCAGGTGCAAGGGCAGGCGGTGGCGGGGCCACAGCATCGGCCGCCGCGGAAACATGCATGCAGGTTGCGTTCTGCCTGGCCCGGCTGATGAGCCAGTGATGACTCGGGCGTCATAGGAGTGCGCAACAATGGCACGCCGCATAGGGGCACCGCCATGGGTAACACATACCTTACAGACACACACTCGACCATCGTGCCACATCACATGCGCGTCCACCGCATGCATTATGCGTCCCTCAACCACAGACTGCGCACGCATGGCGCACCAGGCATTGTCTGGCAGAACGGCTCTGGCCAGAGATGTGCGGAGCCAACGCCGGGGTGCGGCCGGCGGTGGCGTCCACGGTTGAGACATTGAGTGTGAGGGCACACCTCCGTCGTGACCAGGCGCTCGGCGACGACCACGGCGCGGCAGCCGGCGCGGTGCAGGCGCGCGCCCGCCTCCATGCCCTCCATGCCCTCCTCTGCGTCCTCCGGGAACAGCTGCAGGTGCGGGCCGCCGCCGGTGGCATGGGCGGCCTCCGCCGCTCCCGCCGCTGCGTCGAGGGCGGCCGCGAAGGCGCACCTGGCGCGGACCATCACATTCGTGCCTGCGGATCAGCGCCGTGATAAATCATCAGGAGTCCTTGTTTTTCTGGGTTGAAATACTGGGGTGTTAGTCCCAGAATTGGTAACCCCTCCTGCGCAACGTCGCTGCCGACAGATGCCGTCCTCGAGCGCAGTGCGTCTGGAGGTGCAAGGGGCCGGCAGGCAGCCGGTGGGGATAGGAGCTGGTGGCGTGCTGGTGGCAAGGAGACCTCACAGGCCTGACGGTGCGACTCCAAGCACTGAGTGCAATGGAAGCATGCACAGCTGCTCCAAGTTTGCTCTGCAACGGTCTGCAGGGCTGGGGGTCATGGCGACCGAAGCATGCATGTCGGCCTGAACGCGAATTTGGCGGCGCTGCGCAGTATGCTGTGCATGCTGCAGCTAAGGTCACTGGAGCCAGAGGTCGCAGCATGGACATGCAGCAGGTACAGGTGCGGCAGCCAACACTCTGCCCCATGTTTCACCCCTCATCCGCACACAGGATGTGCCAGGTGAAACATCCTCCTGCGCACAAACCCGAAGCGTGTCATCCAAAGACAGCCCTTCGCGATGGGCTTTCACCTCGCCGTTCCTGGAGTCGGTCTGCTGCCGTCCGGCAGCGACAGGGACAGCTGGCTGGCACCACACTGATGTCGGCTACTCAGGCGCGGCAGTTCCGCGCATGCATGCATGCGGCGGGATGGGACAGACGGTTGTGGCGGGAAGGGACGGGACGACATGCAGATGGTGACTGCGGGGTTGTGAGCCGGGGCAAAACGGCAGAGGCTAGACCACACTGCAGGGGCAGCTGCGGGGCTGCGGCGCACCCGGCAGAAGACACAGGCCCTCCGCGAATGCATACGGCAGCTGCGTGTGCATCATGTCTGCATTTGCAACGTCAAACGGATCCGGACGCGCCCCGCTGTGGTACGATGGCGGCACGACGAGCACCGCGGCATCGGTGTCCCGCATGCACGGGCCGACGCGGTTGAAGGTCTCCGGCTTCACGCAGTGCCCACAATCGACGATCATCAGCACGTCGGCGGCGGGGACGTCGCCCGGCTGCCGCGCGCCCGGGTAGACCGTGCGGAAGATTGCGCGGTTGAGGAGGGCGCTCCGCCTGTTTGCGTGCGCGCGCAGGCCCTCCCCGTGGCGCTTCGGGGGACCTGGAGAGCGGTCCCCGGCGTAGTGCACGTTCGTGTGGCCTGCAGGTGCATGCTCGGTGTCGCTCGGCGCTGCGGCCATCCGATCTGTAGCCTTCCCTCCAGATGCAGACACACGTGCGCTTTCAGGCCACAGTGGCTACCGAGAGAAGCCGTGGTCGCACGCAGATGGAACAGACTGGATTCCGGAGCAGGCGAATTGTTGGAACCACAGGTCGTCAGAGTTGTTCGGTGTGATTGCGAGGGACCCGGGCCGGGGAACGTCCGTGCACCTTCCCCACGGAAGTGCAGCATTCGCCCTCCAAGGCCATCCAGAGGCACCAGGGGTTGAGGTGACGCGCATGCGGAGCCGGTTGGGCCAGTTTCGGTCGGACCAGTTTCGGGCGATCAGATGAGCAAGTAGACGCCTCATTCAGTTCTGCCGGCCTAGTACCGCGGATGTGGCCCCAGACGTCCAGCTCGAGCGCCGAGGACTGGGTGCGCCGAGGACTTGGGTGCGCCGAGGCCTGGGCGAGATGCAGCAGAAACAGCACGGCAGTGGCGGGAGTGGGGTGGGCGGACCGAGGGCGCGGAGCTGCTCCACCATGGCAGCCTTCTTGCGGCCTTCAAGGCCAGCAGAGTCGCCGTCGAGGACGTAGAGCACCTTCTCCATGTACACCGGCTCCGGCGCCACGAGCAGCCGCAGCACACACTCCCGCACCGTTTCGGCCGGCCCGTCGTGTGCCGCCACGAGCACGCGCACGGTCTGAGCCGCCCCCGCCGCCAAGGCGTCCTGCAGTCACATGCCGGGACAGGTTGCAAGATGCATGACTGTCATGCATCTTGCGTCATGCATCCTGCAGTTGGGCACGGCAGGGCCGCTGTAGCACACCCACACCCCCCCCACACACACAAACAACAGTATGCCACATGGTCAAACACACCACGTTGATTGTGGCGATATCTACAGGGAGAAGGTTTGGGGGCCGCTGAGTGCCAAGTGGGCTCATGATGTGATGATGGATGCGTGCGGCGTTGATCGGACTCAAGGCCTGTGTCCACTTGATGCGGCTGCTCCTGCGCCTTCCCGTGTGGCAGTGTTCGCTATGGGTATCCCACAGGTAAGCCCACAGCGGGCATTGCCCACAGGTTGCGATCGGAAAGAGCAACAGCTTGGGCAGGTGAGTGAGTGGGCAGTGACTGCGAATGGCAGGCACATGGAAGGGCACATGCGCAGACCGGTCGGATGGAACAATGCACGGCCGCATGATCTGTCACTGTAAGCATGTTGAGGTGCCCCGCTTGATGTCTATCCCGTACGATGTGTGGCGAGTCGGGTCGAACACATGCGTGTGGGCGCCGTTGGCCACGTCTACGCCTCAACGCTCGTGTTGCCGAGGCCTTCACTGTTGATGCATCGACCTCTCGACGCTGCGAACGCGTGGTGAGTGCTCTTGTGCCAGTGTGAACATCTACAGCAGTGCTGGTGTGTGTATGCATGGCTGGTGTGCATTCATGTAGCACGACGCGCCATGAAGTTTGGCCCCGTGGACACTGGATGCCGCTATAACACGTGTGCATTTGTGTTGTGCCTGGTGTGCCTGGTGCTGGTGAGGGCGCACCGTCGCGAGGTCGTCCACCTCGTCTTCATCCATCGGAGTGTACTCGAGGGTCTGCTTCCAGAACAGGTGGCCATCGTACAGGCCGACAAGGCAGAGGAGTGCCTCTGCCACCAGCATCACCCATGAGTAGGTAATAGACACGTCTTGCCGACTGATTTTGGCTGTCCTGCCAGACACCAGATAGAAGGCACGCACTCCTGCATACACGCAGAAGCAGAGCAGGGCACAGATGCGGACAGCGAGTTGATCCCAGCTCAGGACTGCGTGCACTGCGACGGTGTAGTGCTGAAACTGGCGCCGGAGAGCTGCGTTTGTGCGGTGAAACGGCCCGGGCTCAAGCTCGTGGGAGCCGGTCGGCTGCCCGGCAGTGCGCCTGTTGACGCTTGTGGAGGCTGGCGGATGCATGGCGATGGACATCGAGAGCTCAGCCGTGCTGTTGGCTACGGCAGTGGAGGCTGTTGAATAGAATGACGGAGTCAGACCAGCACCCGCTGCGGGCTCAGCTGGTGCAGCAGTGGCTGCGAGTGTTGCGTGCATGGGCGTCTGGGCATGGATGTCTGAGTCTGGGATGTGTAAGACCGCGGAGGTGTAAGACTGGTGTGGCTTCTGGACGTGCAACAGGAGCTTACCGAGACAGCTGGCCTGGCAGGAAGGCTCTGGAGTAGGAACTGGTGCATTCAGAGGTCGTGAGAACGTGACTGGATCAACGCAGTGAGAAACTTGCATGCTGGAGGGACCATGCACGGGCTTGTTGCAGGTGGCAGATGAGTCAGTGTACAGGCGGCTGCAGTCTCGGGCCTGGCGACCGGTTTCCCCAGGTGTAAGGGGTTGGAATGAAGAATGTGGAGTGGTAGGGTGGGCGAGTTCTGGGTGTGAGGGGCAGCAGTCATGGCTTGTTTCTGGCAGTGTCACATCAAGGGGACTTGCTGAGGTCGTTTGGTTGTTGTGCCTGATAACCTGCCGGCTTGCGGTGTCGTACAGGTGGGTCGAGACTGCTTCGTTTATGTTGATGTTCATGGCGTCTGCAGAAGCGGGAAATATTTCCGCACCCACAGGCGCTGGTCTGCAGGTGTTACGCAGAGGTACCAACACGGTCTTGGCCCAAACGACACGGTTGACATACATGCACCACGATTGCAAACAAAGGTACGGGAAGCTGTCTCAGGTTTGCTGTGGGGCGGTTGGTTGGCAGGCACTGTTGTGCCCTACTGGCATTTATCATTTACCAGGTCAAGGGCACACTCAGAACATCCGCGTCCTTGATGATTTGTCGAGCTCGATTGCCATTCACGCCAAGCAGAGCTTGCATCTCCAGGAGCACTGCATCTGCGTTGGCCCGTTCTAGAGGAGGCAGCTGCATGCGCAAATATGCAGCAACGCTGCGGACGCTTTCACAACCAGAAACGTGCAGAAACGTGACAGCTGCAGCTCTTGCAACTCCATGTTCTATTAACCATGTGACCACTGCCTCAGAATACCGATGCTGGTGGCTTGGCGCATGGACGATGATGTTTCCAGCTGAATGCAGGCCAGACATTGTCTAATCCCTGAGTTGCGAATGCCAAAGATGGTATCAGGTGACACAGTTACAGTGACAGTCTTTTGCACCTGCCTTTCAGCACCTGAACAGCCGCGCAAGCGAACGGATGTGACAGCATCTCGTATCAGCACCCACTGTCGATATGTCCTTCGGGCTGAACTGGAGCGTGACTATAAATGTTTTTGGAGGCGCAGGATGCATTTAAGCCCACGGTGGCTGCGGGCGAAGAGTATGGCGATGCATGGCGTTGGTTGTGGGCCCCACGGGACTTGTTGTGAAACGGCACTCCGTGAGGCTGTGTTGCGCCCCAATCACACTTCCCAAGCCAGGTCACAGCAAAAGTTTTTGGAACAGGCCTCAGAGATCAAAAAACGGGGTGCTGAACTTTGCAGGAATAACGTCATTGCTGTTATTGTTCATGTCGTTGTGCATAGCACACAACCCTTCACAGGGGCCGATCACGTCCACTCGTGACGACGCATGAGCTTATTCTGAGGTATGCCGGGCCATGCACCAAGTGAATGTGAATCTTGGTATCGCCTGATTGATGAAACGCGCAATTGTGTCCCTTGTGTAACAGTGTTGATATCGATCATACAGGCAGTTTCCACATCCGCGACATGCTCTACGCATCCGCATAGCAGGCGTAACAGGCTGATCGAAATTGCATCTGCATGTAGCACTCAAGTGCCCTGGTGTGCAGTTTTGTGGTCCACTATGAAAACCACCATGCATCCGACGGATCCAAGCCACTACCGGACCTCAGACCAGTCGGCACAGAAAGTATGACACAGCGGAACTCACGACCAGCACCAACCATAGGTGCTCGCACTGCACGTATCAGCAGCCGCGGTGTAGGTATGAGCCCATGGCAGCGACACTGGACACACTCAGTGCGCACAGACAATCCACAAAAAGTCAACCTCGCAATTCTTCCTATCCATGCTTTATTCTATCTCCTAATGTACGCAACCTGAACAAGAAAATGTGGCTGACTGAAATAATGTTAAACAGCCAAAGTGCATCCAGCATCCATCTACCACCTGCGGAGAAACAAAAAACCTGCCATGCACACCTGTGCCATCATCGATGCCAAACATACCATGGGCCTGGGCCTGATTCGATCCAACACAACGGCATCGGAGGTGCATGTAGTGCTGCCTGATGGAAAGACATGTGCTGAATACCTGGTGTACAGTGATGGATCGGACTTCCAGGTGTTTCACTGGACCTGGATGATGCCTGAGCACACCACCACTAGCGCTGTACTGGTACTGATTGTTCTTTGATCAGCCTGAGGGCCAACCAGTCAGCTATGAGGGCATCTAGAAAGCTGTGTAAAAGCCATCATCATAGCCGTCCCCATCCCCTCGTGATGTAAATAGAATCAGCCCGCTGCCTAGAATGCTTGTCACCTGAAGAACAGCTGCCTGCATGCAAGGAGAATTTCTGTTAGAACTATGCTTATTTTCCATGCAGGAACTGGGGGAATTTCAATACAACAATCAGTAGGCAGCTTTCCCGCCCTGGTGTGCCAGGATCCATGTGGCAAGCACCAGTGTGATTGGAACCAGAGTGGGAGGCAGTGACACGAGTGGTGCAAAACTATGCATCAGATGCATGTCACTGGTGTCATGGCTCCATATGGCATTCCCCTCTTGGTGTGGTATCATGACGCACGCTATCGCTAATGTGTTAATACGGATGGTTATCATGTATGACTGATGAGTAATAAGAGCAGCGCTTGCAATCCAACCTCTTAAGTGCTAACACAGCAACCTGTGCATCAAACGCAGTTGCGTAGTTGGTGTAGAGGATGCGCAGTCAAACGAATCCTGCAGAGGGAAGCGCACCCATCCTATCCACTTCTCGTATGGCTCTGCTGGACCATAATTGTCACTCATATGCCCCAGCAATAGCGTGACTGCGCCAATGATCGATCCAAAAGACACAACATATGCAACAAATAGCCAAAAACGTTGTCGGCAGTACGATGCAGAATCGAATGAATCGAATGCTGCTAGGTCACTCCTGCAACATGCTGGTCCAGGTTTATGTGCTGCCTGGGCCGTGCACCTGTGCATCTTGCTGTGCTCTTCTGCTACAACAGCAAAATCCCACAACATCTAGCTGGCATATGATCAGTCTGCAGTAGCAACATTTAATCTTTTTGGAAATATACCTGCGAACCACGCACATGAGGATCATTGCCATTGTTGCAATGATGCCGGGAAGGTACTGCATCAGCAAAGCGTATTATGCTTCCATTCCAGTGGATGGTGCCAAGATCAGTACCACTTGCTTTCCCACACATCTGAAACGCATTGTTTGAATGATTACCTCAAGGAAACCCAGCTTGTTACCGTGCATGGCGTTAACCAACACTGCGTCAGCCCAGAAACACCAACCGGCACCAAAACATGCTCCAGCCAGGCCAGGACCATGTGATCGAACCTGCAGTTACATATGAATGATAATCACTGGAATAGCCTACAAGGTTTGCATGACTGGTTTGCGAAGTGCAGCGCGCCTTCTCCTCGAAGAAACTGAGCAGCTCTGGCGGGAAAACGTAGCTGCAGTCCATTTTCCACGACCTAGTTATAATATTAAGAGATTTTACAGCTTAATGTGCAAATGTCCCATATCAACTTTCACGTAGACGCGCGAATGAGGCTAGCACAATTTGCCCACTTGCCAGTGCGATACAGGCCAACAGTGAGCTCGCAATGGTTAGTTCACACTCGGTTTTTTCTCAACACTGTTTTCTCTGATCCCCTTCAATCAAAGCGAGTAGACTGTAGTATCAATTACACATACGTGGCCACAAGTGGATTTCGCGGCTACGTAGGTGACTTGCGAACCGGTTGGTGGCGTCCATAAGAATCAAACGGCACAGTGCAACAAGATGAAGCTTGCCGCTGCACTGTCACGTACAGTCTGTAGGTGGGACGTTGGATGCCCAAGTGCTTCGTGCAGATGTATTCAGAGTGTATTCAGTGTACCCTTGATGAGCATGTTGTTCTTTGGCGTCGATCTGATTTTCTCTTACTGTTGTTCTGAGAATGTTTAATGAGCATTCCACCTGATGCGTCCATGAGTTTAGCCACTGAAGGTGGGCCTCCAGTGTTTCTGTGCGCCCGTCTATCGCGACGATTAGGGATGTGAAGAAAACTTATAGTCGTGCCAGACAGGGCATAAGACTTGTTCAAAGACACGGCAGAATGCGGTTGTTAAGCATTCCGGATCTCCAAGGCTTCTGACAGGCCTTCTGCCTGAGCTTCGTAGACGTTTTGTCGGCAGAGATCGCGACTATACGTATATTAAGACAGATTGGAGCTGCTCGGGAATGGCAGAAGGTAGCATCGGCGCCCTTCCTGCGCCTGTGATGCCCGGGTCCCGTTCGGTCAGTCCAGAGGTGAGCGTTCAACAGCGCAGCCGCCTCCAACTGGCTGCTGCCGTTGAGTAGCATTACGTGCGAGTAAACTGTGTTCACTGATGTGGTGTATGTCATTTGTGGCTTGCAGATTGATGCGATCATACGGAAAGCTCGGCCAAAGGTCTGCACCAGACATCACCTGGACCATGGTGATGGACCCGACCCCATTCGGTTCAACAAACTATTAACACGACGTTGTGAGGATAGACTTGGAAACCATCCATTTATCTCTCCGGATACTACACCAATGAAGCCATTTCAGCACACGACTGAGGCAGCTGATCCTGCAAACATGACACAACAAGCTGCTGGCTCGCACTCCAACAATCACCTGCAAGATGAGGTAGACTCGAATGTGTCTGAAGAAGCGCCTTCACTGTCTGGTAGACTCCCATGTGGTAATGATTACGACTCAACCCACGTGCCAGTCACTGGACATCACAACTCACGTGTTCAACAGCTGGTCCCAGACGGCTCTGTCTTCCATCCAACAATGCTCTCACCGGGCGAATCAGATACATGTTCAAGCTGGAATCTTTCACCTTATCCGGCTCTTCTGGACATGACCCAGCCATCCACCATATTGCAACCAGGCTACACAGGTAGCGACGCAGACCACAGCACTCCTTTGTACCGTAAGACTGCAAAGCCCAGCAGAGTTTCAGCTGAGAGCTTTCTCCAGCCACAGCGGTCACCAGCTCCAAAACTGCGGCACAGGATTCCGCATGTGAGTCACTTTTCTGTGCCTGGGAGCGGACGTTCACATGGAGCACGCATTGCAGCCTCCATGCTGACAACTCAGCGTCACAGAGGTGCTGATCGAAATATGAGTAGCGTTGCAACAGTTTTGCATCACCTGGTGACCCCAAAGCATGTTCATCCTGTTGAACCTGCTCCCGTGTGCAGGCCCAAACACACAGGTGGCCATAACAGAGCCTAAGGTTAACAGGAGCCACAAGGTATGAAATGAAATTTCATCTTAGACACACTGTATTGACCGCATCTCGGAAACGCTACATGTGCCACCTCCCGTGCTCCCATGCAGAAACGTGCATATGCCTGTATGCCCCAGTCTGAAGGACAGGCTGATTGAGGGTGGATGTTGCAGGACAGCCCTCAGATACACCGTCGCATTCCTCCAGAAAATATGGTGGACATGTTGGGTCCATCAGGGCAGCTGCTAAATGGTGAGGCACGGAAAACGCCTCGAACAGTTCCTGGCGTTGTGATGTTCACAAACGTATGTGCCAAAGTGTCTCGATCTCGCTCACACTCTACATCAGCATCACCTCAGTCCCTGGCATCCCCTGACACGATGAGGGACTGGTACAGCTCTGGCCAGGTGTGCTTTGGCAGGCTGGACATGCTGGATTTCAGGTGACTGCATGCATGAGGTTTACATGGACAGCAGCTCTTTGTTTGGCAAGGGGACCTGTTGCTGGATAAGCTTGCCTGATGCATCACCAGGTTGATGCAGAGCCCTTGGACTAGAGAACCAGCGATACACGCGGCTGTGGCTGCGTCTGACCGAGTACCATCTAAAGATTTTGAAGCTGTTGACATTTCTCTTTCTACATGGGAGTCTCCTTCGACCATTGGTATTGGGCGGATGTGTAGGAGCTCGCATGGCACACGAATAAGAACACCTACCGGATGCAATCAGTTTGCTGCACGGCAGAGCAACTCCAGCAGTGGTGCGCATGCTCGTAACAGTCATAATGTGAACATGTCTGCATCCGATGCCCGAGGTTGCCATCACTGGACACAGTTAGCACTAGAAGGCAACAGTGGTTGGCATGCGTTCGATATGATTTGGAGACGGATACACTGCCATATTGGTAACAGGTCCCTATGGAGTTATTGTGGCAAGATTCCAGTGCCATGTCAGTGTGTGCAGGTCAGTCTCGTGCCTTGGAATCTGGGCCCGCTGCCACTCGTTCACAAGTCCTGCGAGAACATGTTCAGGATGGTACTCCACGTCAAGGAGGAATTTTCGTCCCTGACCCGATAGAGCTCATTGGCGGCGCCAGGGATCCTGTTATGTCCGACCTCAGGCCGAGGTCAGGTGGCCGTGTCATGTCCACATGTGGCCATTCCAGTAGTGTGCCGGAGGAACCAGGGACACTGCAGTCCCCACGAGATCTGACTGTCTCGTCTCCGGAGCTGCTGGAGCTAGAAATGGAGTTGCATCGTGAGAGAGCCGACTTGAAGCAGCTGGGCTTCATGGGAAGGTCCCGGCAAGTTCGAGGTGCAACACAGAAATTTGATGACACTATTGACGCAGGGCAGCGTGCACAGTGCACTGTTGGATCTACGCTTTCACAGCATAACGCTGCTGTGTCGGGGACATCAGGCAGCAGCTTCCATGGCATCCCACTGGCAAGGACACCCAGGAACGGCACGCCTTATGCTGCACGTTATGTTCAGGCCTGTGAAGGTACGCCACGTGCACTGCCTCAGGTGCTTGCCATCAATCATAGCCTCAGCATACCCGAGCTTCACCCAAAAAGTTGGGTTTAGTCCTTGAATTCGAAAACAAGACCACTCTCTCACATGACTGGTCTGCAGTTTCCCCAAAGAGGAAAAACAGGTCATGTGGGTCCCAACAGGCAAGAGGTGATGCCTCACCTCAGACCAAGGCACCGACCAGGTTATCCACTGCTTCACTGTCTCAGTGTGCGCCGTTGAGCTCTTCTACAACGACGCACAATCCAAGGGACGTTGGATATGCTTGCCTGAACACATTACGCAGGCAGGCACGATCCTAGCCATTCCGCCTAACTCATGCCATGCCATGATGTCACTTCCTTTTGTACTCCTGGAAAATAGCTATGGCCGCACACCCATGATGCAGTGTTCAGAGAATTGCCATGGTGCCAACAGCCTTCAGCAGCCACTGCACACCTAAACACACCCTTTCCTGTTGCACTCTGCGGTGCGATTTGGTGTTAAGAATGCGGTCCGGTCGATGTCGCAGCGTGCAACTCGGGATACAGGACAAGGGAGCCACCAGCATCCGTCCTGAGGAAAGGTAGTGATTCTTCTTCGTGCAGGCACAGCAGGAGTCTGATTCGACGGAGGCACTGCGCCGACCTCAGAGCTGCCCAGCATCCATAGATAAGCGTCCCCTGGTTACTTCACCGATGAAACTAAAGCAGCCGTCGCCCCCATCACTGGAATCACGTCCGCCATTTACTGTGCCCCGTAAGGCTGATGCCCAAAGCGATCATGTGGATCCGGCAACAACAAGGCAAACACATGCTGGTAGCAACAGCCACGTGCCCACATGGACAGCTACCCCAAGTTTGCATCGGGTCTGCATACGTCCACCAACTGCATCCAGGCAACCGGCCAGTCCCCATGTCGGCACCTATCTACAGCCACAAGTAGGTAGCCCTGTCGAAGCTAGCAAACCTAGTAGCCCAACTGTGTTCCACTACACCCGTACACACCCAGTTCCATCCCAGTTCTCATCGCTCACATCACCCAGCAGAGAGTATCACGCTCACGCTGCCGAGGAAGACACTGCAACGTCGCAGTTGAGGAGAAGGGATGCTGTGCACGGCAGTTCGCTTGCCACCACTTCACCATACCTAGATTCAAAGTTTCAGGAGTCACAGTACTCTGATGCGTCAGACACAGGTGAGTCGTGTGGTGGCTCGAGCCTGGCCCGATCATCCTTGCATGACGGGGTCAGCGGTTTGGAGGTGAGATGGACTAGGACAGATGGGCAGCAATGCCTGCATACTGGACCTGGCGATGCCCGGCATCTTGCTGCAATAGATTCATCGAAAGACCTGACTATCAACGTAGACACTGCTGTCGGACAGGTGGGTGCCGACTTGATACATGCTGAACTGCGTGAACTGCACAGAGTCTCATGTACCTCATTGTGAAGCAGTGAACGGTGCATCTATTGCAGGATGCTGTGGACTCCAAACAAGTTCCGTGTGCATCCAGTAAGGCAGAGACACCATCAAAGGTTGAAATCTTGGTACACGCTATAGAGAGCCTCATTGATCAGGCTGGCGATGCTGGGCATGGTGACATAGCACGTGGCTTGTCGTTCAGCCTTAAACGTGGGGCATCCCTCCCAACCACACCGTTACGATCAGCAAGATCAGCTCCATCTGTGTCCTTTGGCAGCAGTGGCCATCCAGACATGAAACTAAACAGTACAAGGACCAATGCAGCCTCAGGCGGGTCACAGCTAGGACGTGGTGGTACAAAGCACCCCTCAGTGCTGCAAGTCTGCAACTCCACATCGCAGCCTTGCCCATCATCTGGAAATGCATCTACAGACAGGAGCAGCTGCAGTGCCAGTCTCGGAGCAGCTAACCTTGTGCCTCCAGCTGGTGATGCCACTGGCTTGCAGGCCATGCATCAGGCAGCAGGATCCGCTTGGCCACAAGAATTCTCTACGTCACGCCCTGGGAACGCTCAGGACTCCGCCATGGGATTGACGCAGCCATATCAGCATCTGCAGAGAGAGCGAGCAACGCCTGAGAAACTACAAGCTTCTGGTCCAGTCATATCAGAAGCCCAGCCTGTGCAGGCTACACACGGCAGGCCTGACCTGCATAGCATCCATATGCCCTTGCATGTGCGTTTTGAGGGCGCAGGGAATGATCAAGTGGATGGTGACAGTGGCGCCAATCAGAATGGCTCGCCACCGTGGGCACAGTTGGGCAGTTTCAAAAGCACTGTGCGCCTTCGTCACACTCTTGGTGGTCACTGATACATCAGAAGGGTTTCACATGATCAGTAGAAGTGCAATGCCTATAATTACAAACGCATTTTTCGAGCCCTTGTTCAGTCATGTACCATGATCTTGCCAACAGCGGTGTCCACAGCGCTTCCTGTCTGCAGTGTTCCTTCCGGGAGGGGCGAGAGGTATCCATGAGCTTCATCGTCTCCCCTCCACATTCAAATTCAGTTGGAGACACTGCAGACGATGTGGCACGCCTGTTCAACACAGGAACTCTTCCACAGCATTCCACGCTCTTTGGAAGAAGTCTATCACAGCAGTGCCTAGGAAGTGACATTGTAGATGACCAGACCAATAGCGCTGATTCAACACTGCCTCATGCAACAACCATTTCCTCATTCTCAGTGACTCTTCCGGGTCAGCCAGCACATGTGGCTGCAGCTGCAGCTTTTGAGGATGCAGATGAAGGTGTGGTTGAGACGCTGGAAATTGTGCCACATGACTGTGCTGAAACGTATGAGTGTGAGAGCCTGTCACAGGATCAGGCTCATTGTGCAGTATGCATTTGGGCAAGCCGAACAACATAAGGTAGCACAGTGTGTGTGCAGATGAGCATTGCACAATTCCACCGGTGCATATGCCCCCTGCATCCACAGGCATTGACGCTACTGCACGGCCAAAACGAACATATAATTCTGCCTCACAGAGGAGCTACACAGCGTCTTCAGACGACTCGCTCGATCACTATAGCGGAAGCTCTTTCTCAGGCACATGCAGTCAAAGCGCATGTGACTCCGACACACACGGAACACCAGGACACCAGGAGATGCCTGGCAGCCCCAGGGAACAGGACCGATGGGCTGATCGAGGCCAGGCCGTGGGCGAGAAGGCGAATGGGTTACCTCAGAGGTCAGCGCCAACTTCCTGTGTTCGCCCGCGGTCTCCACAAAGAAGCCCTGCTCGCGCAGCCGAGGCAGCAGAGCTGCAGGCATCCCCCTCACACCAGCAGAATCAATGCATCGAGGTACCCCAGGCTCACTGTAGCATCCAGAGCAGCCCCTCATGGCCAGTTACCCAGGAACTGACACCTTGGAGCAAAGACGCTGCTGCCACCTGCAGCAGCCAGCTTGGAATTTCAGATCTCCTGGAGGTGGGAGCTGATGCTCCCATACATGACTTCATCGCAGGCGCAGGTCCGGAAGCTCCTGCAGGGTCACAGCTGCGTATGGACACAACAGCCGCTGGCCATACACTGCATGCTGCCGATCGTGCTACCACCCAGACCCGGAAGCGGAGAGTTGCGAAGACCGGGCTCGAGGTGCCTCCTGCACTGCCCTTTGTTGGCAGCCCCACACCGCCGGAGAGGCACAGTCCCAACACCAGGCGCTCGCCGAGCTTCAGCGGGGCATGGAGCACCCGATCACCCAGCCCCTCGAAGTCGCACAACTCCCGGATCTCCTCCTACGCCCAGGCGTACACCGAGGCGCAGGCCGCGAAGAGGCGTCATGCGGCGTCTGGCCGGCCGCGTGGCGACGCGCCCTTCCCGGCAGCCCCGGAGCACAACGCCGCCGACCATAGCTGCAGCAGGAGTGCCTCTGGGAGGAGCAGAAGGCGAAAACGGAGGGGCTCCAGCCGGCGTGGCGCACCGGCGTGTGACTGCAGCTGTGCGGAGCGCGGCCAGCATCGCCTGCACGATGCAGCGGGGCATGCTGGTCAGTACTGGGAGCAGAGCTACGGCATGGCACCTGCGGCACGGACGGCGGGTGGCACGGAGGAGAGCCGCGGACGCAGCCAGTCGGACGCTGTGGATGTGAGCTGCTGCGGCAGGAATGTGGGGGGTGCGAGTGTGCGGAATCGCAGCACAAGGGGGCAACTCTGTCGGGGCAGCCCGGGCAAAGGGCGGGCTGGTGGCGGTTTGGGGCCGCTGCAGCGGAGCGTGTCGGAGTGGAAGTCTATCTGCAGCCATTGCGACGAGTGTGGCAGCAGCCGGGTCCTCACAGACGTGGCGGCACAGCGGATCAAGGTCGGCGGTAGGCCTGGTCGGGCGGTGGAGCGGCGGCTGCAGTCGCCTGAGCGGTCGGCGGGGGACGGTGGTGCTGCGGGGAGTTGCCTGCAGGGCATGCACGGGCATCGGGGTGATGTGCAGGAGCGGCGGGGGTTGTGTATTGGGTTGGAGACGCTGCACCCGAGCATGATGGACAGGGCCGGTGAGTCTGGTGGGGCTGATAGTCCGGATGGTGGAGCTGGGCATGATCGGACGGGTGGCGGCGGCGGCGGCGATGTGTGTGGTGGTGCCCTGGAGGCCACCGGTCGGCAGGTGCAGTGGTTGGAAAGCCAGCGTCAGAGCCACACCCGGGTGCGGCAAGATGGGGATGAATGTAAAATGCATGGCCATACATGCGGCCGTGAGTCAGGTGCGGCACTGAGGAATGTCAAGTGTGTTTGGCAGGGGGCCATGGCTGTGTGACTCTACTCTGCTTTGGCAAATATATCCGGCGTATTGCACTGTTTGTAGGCAGTTGGATATTCATGGCAGCACACTGGAATTCCACTGAAAGAATGTGTCGTTTCCGGCACGATTGGAGCATTGCCGCTTTCGTGGTCGAGCTGTGCCGTTCTCTGGAGTCGCTTGCCACTGAGAGAGGTACACATGCAGGTTCTATGGATAGTCCTATGATCAGACGCGGCCAGCAAGCTCAGGCTGAGAATGTCAGGTTCAATTTTGGGGCAGATGAAGACGACGAAGAAAACAGCGTTGTTGCCGAGCCTGCAGCGGCACAGGCGAGGCGATGGGGTGGTCTGTTCAGGTGTATGAGCTTGGGATGCACACGTCAGGACGAGGCTAAAGTTGAGTAGTAGCAGTCTCAAGGATCCAGATCAGGCACGGTGGCTGTCCTGTGGAATTGCTCGTCTGCTTGTGTACATCAGTGCTGATTGATTCATGGAGCCAGCAGCACGTGGATCTGTGGAGGTGACCATGCATGTCCATTTCAAGCCTGCAGTGAATGAGACCAACCCAAGAGTGCGCGGACTGGGTTGGTAGTTGAGTTCGTGTTTTGCCTGCTAGCTGTGGAGCTTAGGAAGCAGTTTGTGGACAGCTGTTAACAGCGCTTACAGAAGCTGCGTCTGGCATTTTCCAGCGCACGGAAGTTCTGTTCGACAAACAGAGTACTCTGTTACTGTCGTTGTGTCCGGGAAACGTCCCCGGACATCCTGTGCTGGTTGTTGACCATAGCAAGGCAGCCCAGGATAATGATGTGCTCTGTAAATGTATATGTAACCTAAGCTCCCATTGAAATTCCAGTACGGGGCGTGGTTGCCACGATATACGAACACACCGTGAGGAAGACGTTGGGAGGAACCCGGACGGTGCGCAAGCACCTGTGAAATCAATTGAAGGCAAGCACAAACGGTGACCAAGCAGTCCCGTGTTCAACATTTACAGACCGGGCCTACGCACATACCCAGCTGGAAAAATGTACCGGTTGCGGGCATGCCCAATGCCGTTTGAGACTAGAAAATTGGTAGAGAAGTCATGATCACGACCTACCTCATTGTTTTCGTTGCTCGGCGATACGCATCGGAATGCGGACTGGTTCTGCTGTTAACCTCGGTAGGCCGTGCCGGTGCAGCCCGCTGGAATTCCACGTTCCTGAATACCTCAGTTTTACCAAACAAGAGCCCGGCTGTGGCAGACATCAACGAACAACTGCTCAGATGGCCTTGAATCTATATAATTTCCGAACACTCAGCAGACCCTCCACCGTGTTTCGCATGTCTAGCAGTGTTGAGGCGCACGGCACGCTTCGTCGTTCAAACTTCCACATCTAAACAGCGCTTGTGTCGGCGTTAAACACGCAAATCTGCAGCTTTCGGAATACATGCGTTTACATAGCTCACGGCGATCGGCCTTCAGCGTTGCGAGGAGCTTCAGCAGGCGATCGTTTTTGGCCACAACAACGCTGACCATGAGCGCACAAGGATATGCCATGCCACCGCAAAAAGAGGTAGCTGTAGCCTTGGTAGGCTCTGGCCGATACGCTCCGACATATGTGGACTTGTTGCAGTACGTCTCCGCGCGAGTCGCTGGTTCCCCAAGCATGCCAGTCAGCAGATCCCAGCAAGCCAAGACTTCTCCCTGCTCTGCCCCGCACACACACCTTGGACATGCAGCACGATAATAGTTCACCACACGGTAGGGAATCGCAGTGTGAAGGGTGTGCATGTGCTTCAGGAAGCTGCCATTGCCAGTGAAGATCAAGTACATCTGGAGCCGCAAAGAAGACAGCGCCAAGAAGCTCCAGGATCAGTATGAATATACGTGTGCCCCAGTCGCTAGATATCTGCTCCATGTGCGCCCCTCATGTGCAGATGTGTGACATGGCAAGACTGCTTGTGCAACATCTGCATTGACCACAAGCAACAGGCATGGACTGCAGCCACTCTGTGACGAGCACGCACCCGCAAGGATCTACTTGAGTGCTGCTGTGCCAGATGAAAGAGCCGCTTGACATAAGAGCCTCGATTGTTAAATCTCAGGGACTGCTGAGAAGATGACGTCATGTGCAGAGCTAAAAGCACAGCACCTCTCACTGGTCAACTGCCACAGCACTAGTGATTGCAGGAAGGATTCTATAGTCGCATCAGGTGCAGAGGGGTATTCAACCATTCTGCAGGATCCTGGTATAGCTGCCGTGATGATCGTGCTGCCAACCAGCGTTGCTCCTGAGGTACGCTTCTCAACCGATCAAAAGCAGCAAGACACAGGATTCGGGCATCACGCCAACACCACCAAGGCATCGGCAACACCACTTGCACAGGTAGGGGCGGACAGCTGTGCATGTAGCCAGTCCGACAATACCGATCTCAAGACCCCGGGACACATGCCACTGTCGATCCAGCCTGGCCACGTGTTGAAAAGCCAGTCCTTAGGTACTCCAATGCTACAGTGTTCTCCATTCTTTTCCTCTTGTTTCTGTCACACTGAAACAGCATCGCACATACGTTGCGTACCCACCAGCCCGTCAGTCCCGTCAGTCTCCCAACATCCGAGTCGCCACGCTGCGCTGCATTAAGCAATGCAAGTCCAGTGGCATCCATTCCACGCAAGCTGCTTCTACCCAGTGGGTGGACCGGGAATACAACTGCGTAGCTGCGGTGAGACAGCAGAATCACCACGGCCGCATGAGAGCGTCAAAGCCACAGCACAGCTCGACCCGGTCGAACGCAGTGGTGCATTCACCGCGCACCCCGGGGACACGTGCAGTATGCGCTGCAAGCTGTGGCGGCCGGCAAGGCCGCGCTCTCCGAGAAGCCGATCGCAGACACGACGGCCATCGCGGAGGCCTGCATCCAGCGGTACACGGCAATGGCCGGGCCCGCCCCATGGCTGGTCGGCGAGAACTGGCGGTTCCTGCCGGTGCTCTCAGACGCCGCGGCGCTCGTGGCAGGCCGCCTGGGAAAGGTGTACAAGATGGACCTGGCCTGTGACATCCCCTTCACCAAGAACCCGACGTGCGTGTCTGAAACGGCGGCCGAGCCTTGAAACCGACATGCATGCCGAGAACACGGCGTGCATGCACAGCATGCATACGTGGATGCTTGCATGCGTGATCCGTGCGCACCAGTGTTGGGCTACCGCCATAGTGTGGTAGAGAACCTTGGAATCGCTGGACATGGTTTCGGGGTGTGACCCCCAACATCCTTGTGGGATATGGCGGGTAAGTTTCAAATTCACACTCTACATTTGACATTCACATTCACATCGTGCATCCAGCCCAGCCGCACACGACACTGGGTCATGCCTCCCTGCTGCTGCTTCCACGCCACCGGAACTCTGGAGCCCGATGCGATGGTGTCTGTAGTCTACGGCCATTGAATCAATGGCCCCTTCCTCCTCCATGCGCAGGTTTGCTGTAGCCGACCCCCGCTTTCATTCCGCGACATATTCCGTTTTTTTAACCAAGGTCTGCATAGCGACTTGCTATTGGCTGATGGATGGTGCATGCCCCATCTCCACACGTTTGACGGGAGTGCCCGTGGGGTGCTAGTTTAATGCCGTGTGAAAAAGGCCGGGCCATCGCGTAACCTCCAGCTGAGGGGCGGGGCACACTCCTGACAAATGATCCCAGAAAATGGGTGTTTGTTGGGTTTGGGAAGCCTGCCAGTGGTTGTCAAAGGGCCTCACGGTGTGCAGTCCTTCGGTGTGCAGGTACTTCTCAAGCCAGTGGCGGCGGGGGGAACTGTCTGGAGGCTTCATGGTCGACACAGGCGCGCCACTCACGCCACACTCAAGCACGAAGCACGTCTATGATCATGTGGATCCACATGCCTGATTAGCATGGCATGCATGCGTTTGCCGACGTGCTGAACGCGCTTTCGGCAGTGTCAGTGGCGTACCTCCCAAACCCAACAGCCACCCATTTTCTGCGATCATTTGTCAGGAGTGTGCCCCAACAAATGATCGCAACAGTGTTGCACGGCGGCCCATGCCGTGGCTGCATGCGCCCGGACATGCGGCTTGGGTTGGGGTACCGCGTCGCGGCTAGCTGTTTCTACGTTGTGGGCGCACGCTCAGTGTAGCCGCCCCGTGTGCCCCGTGCCCCGTGCCCCGTGCCCCGTGCCCCGTGCCCCGTGCCCCGTGCCCCGTGCTCCTGTGCCCTGTGTGCCCTGTGCCCCGTGCTCTACGTTATTGCAGGCCCTATTAATACGTTATGGACGCTCTGTGCACCCCTCAGTCAACCAGGGTATCGACATCCAACCAGGGTATCGCCATCCAACAACCAGGTGTGCCAGCGTATCGACATCGGTCAGTGGGGAAGAACCAAGGCTGGCAACATGACACGCGCTCACACTCCTGTGCCACTCCTGCGCCAGGGTCTGTCGCGCGACTCGCGTTGTTAGGGCCTCCTGTCGGCACCCGCCAATACGTGGCTAGGACGTGTGCTTAAAGAAAACAGTAAGGGTGCTACTGGAGCATGTGCGAGCGCACTCTTTGTCAGCGCGGGAGAGTCACTCACTCTCCCGCGCTGACAAAGAGCTTCGCCGCCACTGGTGTGTCTGTGGTGATTCCGGGCCAGGTTTCCTTGCAGTCGACACGCTTCTGTGTTACACACACGCGTCTCTGCAATACACAAGGCTGTGTGGCTGCAGGCGTGCACCAGATCGCCACGCTGCGCGTGCTGGCCGACGCGGCGGGCGCCGGTGCCCCGGTGCGCGCAAGCGCCACCTCGACGTACGACGAGGCGCGGGGCCTCAGCGACCCCGACACGCTGGTGGGCTTTGTCGAGTGGCAGTCGGGCCTGCGCACCGGCATCTCCATCACCCTCGCCGCCGCATTCGTACGCCCTGCCCGTGTGCTCTAGATGTGAGGCTTCAAAACGATTCCACGGTCACCTCTGAGACTTGAACCGGTGCTCTGCTGACCGCAGAGTCGTCTCGCAGTGCTGGCCATGCTTGTGCCGCAGTGGTCGTTGTGTCGTTGCGGCGGTTGTGTTGGTATGTGCAAGAACGCTGCAGGATCGAGTATGGTGGGAATGGTAAACAGGACACGCCGGTGTGCCTCGCGTTACCAGCAAATGAGCATGACTGTGCAGCATGGTGCCGCGTGAGCATGACTCAGCGTGAGCATGACGCAGCATGGTGCCGCGTGAGCATGACTCAGCGTGAGCATGACGCAGCATGGTGCCGCGTGAGCATGACTGTGCAGCATGGTGCCGCGTGCGGGTCAGTAGCTCGATGCAACTCACAGGGCCAGCTCCACATTCAGGGCATTGTGAGTGGCCTAGCCGGTGGGTTTGTTGTTGTATGTGTGTGGTTACATCGAAGAGAGGCACGATCACAGGCGCATAACGTAAGAGCGCACAGGTCTCGAATCACATCATATAACATTTATTTACGTATAGCATTCAGGGCAGCGGGTGGTTCGGGTTGTGACGCCTGTTTGGTATGTGTGTGGTTGTTTTGTCGTTTGCTTGGGTTGGCTTGTGCGATTATAAATGTATACCCCTTGGCGATGCCGGGCTGTTGCGTTGATCTCCGTGCAACAGAGGGCCACACGTTGACACTGTGCATGGGTGACAGTAGAAGACATCATGTGCTTGTCTCGGCATCAAGACAGCCATTGTGCTGCGTTGGTTGCTTGTCCCGCGCTGGCACGAGCTAACAAGGCAGCAGCACGAAACCCAAAAGCCATACCCCCCACTTGCTATTCCACACGGCACATGGGTACGGCTGCGCACACGCTAAGATCTCATGCATGTATGTTTGCAGCCGCGATGGTCCCTCAGCGCTGCCGGCGCGACGGGCACTGTGGAGGTGAGCCGTGGAGCGTGGAATGGAAAGGGCGACAGAATGAAGCACGAGCTTTGCTATCACACAGATGAGCCTGAGGAGATGGGGTGCAAGGCATACGAGTTTGACGGCATGGAGCGCGAGCTGGACGCGTTTGTGCGCGCCGCCGATGCATGGCACCGTGGCGAGCCGCAGGACGGAGCGCTTGCAGCAGAGGTGGCCAAGGGGTCCCCGGAGCAGGCGCACGTAGACCTGGCCATCCTTGAGGCGATGATCGAGTCGGCGAAGCGTGGTGCCCTCGTGCCGGTTGAGCAGCTGTGATGCTGCGATGGCACACATAGCCCATATCACGCGGAAGACGCTGCTCTGTTGCGTCAGCTGTGGTGTTACGTACTGCAGTGGCTGCAGCGGCACCGTGATGGCTGGGGCATCCCCCACGAGCAGCCCCCAGCCGTGTACCATAATCAGCTGTGGCCTCACCTGCGGCTGCAGTCACCTCGTTCAGTCTGGAGTCCGTGTCGCTGTGTGGGGGACCAAGAGGCCTGCAGGTCAAGGAGTGTTCTCAGGAGCAGTTTTTACATAGAAGGCCCCCAATTCTCGGAGACTTTGCCCCAACAAATGATGCCTGTGCTATTCGATGTAGATCAACAGCCGACGGTGTAAGAAGAAAGAGAATACAGAAGAACCGAAATCGGGCATCATGCCAAACGCAACCGGCATAGCAACCCTGCCACTCGCAAATGTGTGGCTCGCGTGGGACTGCCTGTGTTGCAGCCTCAGAGCTTCCGGGCCAGTGTTCCTTTGGGATTTCTCTTCGCATTCATACAACACAATGTTAAACGTTACCTTTGGCAGGAAGATGTATGCAGCATTCATGCTTGCTGTGCCCGGGCCAGGCCCTCACTCTCTACGGCTCACCTCCCCCAGATCGCCTCAGATTGGGCCTGTCTTGTGCATTGCAATTGCTAGCCCCTCAAACCAGCTCCAAGGCAACTTGATGCGATGTGTTCAGCGCTGGAGGCTCTGTACGTCACCTCAACGTGTCTGAAGTTAACCGGTGTCCTGTGTCCGCCCCCAGGCTTCCGTGACACCCCCACAGTGTGAGCGTTCACCTCTGCATGCTGTCATAAACCGCCCAATGTCAGCATGCTCTTCAGCCCTGGCCCACCCACATAGAAAATAACCTGGCCAATTCTCAACTCAGAGTGAGCTTCTGCAACAGTTCACACCATCCCCTTCCTCCTCGTCCCGCTCCTTGCACTGCGGGGTGTGGCTACATCGCGGTTACGTCATTGCTGCGGTGCTCTTGTAGCTGCTTTTCAAATTGCGTCGTCTGTGTGTGTTGCGTCCCTACTGGACTTCTTGCCAGCCTCCTCGGACGTGCGGTGTTCAAACAGTACTTGTGGTGTCTGCCTCCCGGATTGGTCCTTCCTTAGGGCATGGCCATGGCTCACTGGTATTGCGCCTTCCCCTCTGCCTGCCCTGTGGATGTGATTGCCCCGTCTGATTTGTCCTCCCCTACTTGTAGGGATGCTGTGGCCGATGCCCGTTTGGGTGAAGCGAGTGAAGGTGGCTGGGGCTGCTGCTGTGATTCTATGAACTGGTCCACGATATCCCAGTTGTCTTCATCACAGAGTCCCTGGAAATGGGATGTCTCCCCAACCATTCCATGCTTGGCGTCGATTTGCAGAGTCTTGAGTCGCATCCAAACTGGGAGGCGCAAGGTGATGCCGGGTGCCTTCTCTTCGGCCTCGTGATCTCTCGGGAGCAGGGCAGGCACTACGACGCCAGACTGGATGTGCCTTTGCACATGTTGCCGACGTGAGGTGGTGTACTGTAGTGGTACTGTAGCACGCTTGCTGTGTGTGTGCTTTGCAGTTGCAGCTTC
>JAUMHO010034100.1:0-39010 GCA_032360965.1 Ulva armoricana
GCGAGGTGGTCGCGCGCGATTGTGTTCGAAACCCAGGGGGGCACGCGGAATCGAACCCAAGACCTTCCGAAGAAGCAGTGCAGTATTGAAGCGTTTCTCAAGACCTAGTCACGCCATGTTTCTTGTATTAAAATTTACACCCGTACAGGCTGCACTGAAGCTTGTGCATGAGTGAATTTGAATGCTCAGATGATGAAACTGTCTCAGCAGACACTGCGGACGTCTGCACGCACGGCACAGCACAGTCTTCTCCCCTTGTGTTTGTGGCATTGTTAACCACTTGTCAGTTTGTAAGTACTCGTTGGATCAATGCAGACCAATCTGTCCTGATTGCGCACCACGGTGCCTCCCACCCAACTGAAATCAAATGCAAACCAGCCCTCTGTGACCAATTCGCTTACATGCATTAGGAATATCCCGTTAAGTCGACCCTAGCTGCAGTGCTGGGTGTGACACTGCGTATCCACGGCTAATAAGTGCACGAGTCACGAGAGGAGTTCGGACTTCATCTTGGTGTAACGCACAACATCAGCCCGGTCCGTTTCACCTCTCAGCGAATCGCTCCATGCAAGCTAGCCTGAAGACGCCTGTTGTAGTAGCCTAGTCAGTCCTCGACGTAACGAGGTACCTGGCCTGAAGTGAATAAGAGAGAAAGAGACAGTGCAGTACGAATAGGGACACTGAACAAAGCGTATATATAGTGAGGTACTGGTTGGGTACTTCGGACTTTACTGGGACCTTTTCGGGAATCATTCAGCTGTAACTGCATTGCTCAACGAGACTGGGATCACCTTCGCATTTTGTCTAAAGTGCTGCGCCAATCTATATCAACGCCACAGGATGATCAGGCAAGCCTGGCACTGGACTGATGGGGTCCCTGGCTTCAAGGCAAGGCAAATGCAGTCAATGGCATCACATCTGCCATCCTGCAGTCACCATATGAACTACATACACGCAGTTCCAGTGAGCACTCCAGGTTGCACAAGGTTCAAGTATTGCAAGTAGGCTGTGATGCATGAGCATGCAATGTTCCATAACACTTGCAGCAGAGTGGCCCACGTGAAGCCCTCACATTACGCAGCCTGTCCTAGGTTTCCCACGTTCCGGGACACCCTGCCTGTGGACACCAGTCGTACACAGCGCTTCCACAGTCTAGAAAAGAGTCCAACAATTCGAACCAGTAAAGAGGGGGTATCTCTCAGCCACATCCTTGCATGCACTATCTCACAGATCAGGAAACGTTTACGCAATGAATTTGAGGTGACAGGACGGTGGCCACTCATCATTGAGGGCCTTATTATGCCAAAGGCATACTATGATCAAAGGACGTTCATTCACATCGAATGAGCCGGCCTTCTTTAGCCAGCATCATCATTTCTACACACACACTAATAGCGGAAATCCAGGCCGTGCTCGTTTCAATTGAATCTGCCATCACGTTATTCGCCTGATTCACGAACGCAGATCAGACCTGGGCACCTGCTGCAGCAGGAGCTGCCATCATGCACTGCGCGGGAAGAAGGCCTGAGGAAAGATGGGCCAGCTGGCCCTGCCGTGTCACCTACGCCAAGTAGCAGAACGCCATGGGTAGGTCCAGTGAAATCGCGCCATCTGACACGGTCACATTTGTGTTGCATGTGCCGGCAGGATTGGAAGGAATCAAGCCAGTGATCCATTCATCCCCAGCAACGCTGACCCCGGTGGCAGGCACACCATCGAACAGCACTGTGGGCGCCCCTGCAGGCACACGCTCCCCTGAAACAGTGGTATACACCCTGAAACGCATGTTGCACAGTGTAAATATGAGCTCCTTGTCTGGGTTTCGTAGACTTGCAAGGCAGGATGATGCTGCCGTGCACCGTGTTGCACAGACTGCAGGTACAGTGACAGCATCACATCCCCGATGGGCGATGCATGCAGCAGTATGGAGTTCAGCAGTATGGAGTGCAGGACCACAGCCATGCTCGCCCTGGCATGGCATCTGCACAGGCTGGCCTAGTCAACCAGACGATGCATTGCGCAGGGCTCCAGAGTGGGGCATGGACACGGCGGTTGCGCACCAGATAGCGCAAGGAAGTTGGCGCCTCCGATGGTGAACGTGTTGGGCCCCGGCTGCACCTTCATACCGCGGTCTGGCACAATATCGTACACAGACGGGTTGCCGTTGTTCACGAGAGTTGCATCCACAGGCACGTTGAAGAGGATCTGGCCCTTGTCCATGCCAGCCACGATGTGCACGCCGGCAGGAGCGTGCAGAATGTCGAGGCCTGCTGAAGCAGGGTAGAACGCATCGTCCTTGTCGGTCACATCCTTGCCGGTCTCCGGGTCATACCGGACGACGTGCTTCTTGTAACCTGCGATGAAGAGGCGCCCGAAATACGCGCCGCCAAAGGCGTACGAGTTGTACTCTGTGATGCCACCGATCGACGATGGCAGCATCTTGTCAGGCATGCATTGCAACGGGAAGCTGTCGATCAGCTGGTCCATGGGGATGTACTTGCACTCGTTCTGCGCACCCCCCCTGCAGCGGGCGATGTTGGGAGCCCCGGTGTAGCAGCCCTGCACGCATGAGGCAGCTGCATGCACAGGTTGTGCCCCAGAAACGGTCCAGCATGGCGGCGTCACACGCAACACAGCCGCTGCTACGTTTGCACCCACATCAGCTGGCCACAATCGTGCCGGGCGGCACAGCTTGCGCTGCAAACCCTCTCCTGCGCGAGAACGGTGTACACAGCCCGTGAGTGAACAGTCACTGCATCCGCGACAGTGCAGGTCACGGTCACAGTCGGGCGTGGCATACGCGCGCATGCCCGGCACTGACGCACTCTGCGGAGGCACAGGTGGTGGAGCACACCTCCTTCAGATTGACAAAGACGGCGTCGCTGGTCTCAGGGTCGGGTGCTGTCTGAGGCTGCAGGTCGTTGTCAATCCCAGTCAGCGCGGCCCCGAACTTGAAGTTGGGGCCGTTGACGGTCACCATGACGTTGCCGCTCTTGCCCACGCTGACCTCGTAAGGGTTTCGTGTTCCCGTGGCAAAGGTGGTGACAGAGGGGTTGGACAGCTTGACCCAGTCACCGTTGCGCTGGTCCAGTGGGTCAGAGGTCACGTTGACAGGCGCCCCGGGGAGGGGCGCATAGCTGACGATGCCGTCAAAGGTGGGAGAGTTAATATCGATGGCAAGAATGTTGGCAGACGTCGGGTTGTCCTGCACAGCATCGGTCGTGTTGCACTGGAGCCCCTGTTTCAGTCGCGGCACTGCAGCCTGGAAGTGTACCAAAGAGGTAAACTACGTGGAACCTTCAGAACAAGCCTGCTTGCCTGGCCATCGACTTGCCTCGACACGTACCACACGGCACTGGCGTTGACACGGCGGGTGCCTACGAGGGCCAGCGCCAGGGATGTGCTCGGCGGTGGCAGGGTTGACAGGTCGGAACAGGTGGAGCGCGTGGGCGCGCATGTGCCGGCTGAAACGCTCAGATATGCATGCCAATGCATGCGGTTGTGACGAGGCCACCAGTGGCACACAGGGCGCTGCTGCTCCACAGCATGTCGTCTCAACATGGCCTGTGCAGTGTTCAGAACGAGAGGTAGAAACGCACAGGCAGATACCCGAGCGCTCCGGGCATTCCGGCATTGGTCTGGCTGCCCACCGCGACGAGCAGGCGGCCGTTGTGCGCAAAGGCGATGCCATTGACGACATGGTCGCCGTTGGCCACAGAGAGGTTCTCGATGAACGGAACTGCCTGGGGCTTGGGGTCGTTTGGCTTGACATAGTAGATCTGCAGGACAGGCCGGGCATCAGGCGCCGTGCAAGCGGGATCACCATGTTGCAGCCAGGCAGCACGCTGTAAGGAGAGCAGAACAGCAACGGGAGACGCTGCGGCAAGGAGGCAGATGCAGCATCATGAGGCCGCACGGCGCCGTCATAGGGTGCCGGAATTTCGGGATAGACGCCATCATGGGAGTAGATCGGCGAGAGGCTGAAGTAGAGTTTCCAGTCTTCGTCAGACTCACGCGGGTCGCAGGCCATGCCCAAGATGGACCAGGCACTGCGCTCGCCCACAGGGGCATACAGCTGAGGCGTGGGGATGACCTGCCGGCTGCTCACAACCTCGTACTTGCTGTCGACCGTGTACTCCCACACACCACCGGTTCGTTTGCCGTTTGCGTATGCGCTCGAAACGTAGAGCTTGCCGTGGCACCATGCCAGGCGGGCGGGCTGCATACCACCTCACCAGTCATCAGACCTGGAAGAGCACGACATAGGCACAGATCCATGAACACAAGACGCGGGGCTCCCTCTGGCAGTGCGCTGCCGGTCGCCGTCAGGGCGTCAGATGTAGCGCAGCTCCTGCCGCCACATGAGCTGTATGCGTGGCGAGCTGGGGACATGTGCGCCGGCTACCAGAGTGGGCTACATACCGCATTGAAAGGAATCGCTGTCTGCTTGTACTTGGGGGTGTCTGCGAAGGGGCCACCCTGGCCAGATGTGATGCCCGCAGAGGCAGCAGCGACGGTGATCTTGACGGCATTGGACGTCATCTGGCCGCGCTTGACGGTGATGTTGTACTCGCCGGGGGCCAGGGTGGGGTACGTGTACGAGATGGACGTGCGCTCGTGCACAGTGATGTTGGCCTCTGTGCCGCCCACAAACACAATCGCGGGGTCTTGCAGCAGGAACCCTGCATGCACACCGCAGTGTCCAGAACGAACCCGGCATTGAGTTGCTCGCTGGATTGCCCGGTAAGGGGCACCCATGGGCGGCGTTCAGGCTGACTGCATCGAGACCGAGGCGGGCGTCGTTGAGACACATCGCTTGAGGCAGCGGTGGAACGGACGGTGTGCGAGCAAGACATGGACAACTGACTTGACAGCAGAGGTTCGAACCTTTGATGACTCCGATATTTCCGGGCTTCGCAACGGCGTCAGTGGTGAGCTCATTGATGGTCGGGGGGTGCGTGGAGATGTCTGCAAAGCTGCTGGCGATGGGCAGCCCACCTGCTATGACTTGAATCGTGGTGGCAGCAGGCATCAGCAACCTGCAGGCACGGAGCCGTTGACGGGAGACCATGCGGTCGCCCCCTGGCCGAAGCGCTGACAGGCGCACACTGGCAGCAGAACCCCTGAAGCTCTGCTGAGCTTGGCCAGGGTTGGCGGCAGAACCCCTGAAGCTGGGCAAGCAAGGCAACTCCAGCTTCCCGGACGCTGCGCCTTTGCGGACGTGTGAATCAACGTGTCTGGCAGCCTGTTGGGAAGCGTAGCGGACGGCCCGCACCTGATGTCGAGGAAGTGGTTGCCCTCGGGAAGGTTGAAGTCACCGGTCGCGAGCTGTGTGCCATCAATGAAGATGGCAGCGACAGCGTTGGGTGGTGCACTGAGGATGAAAAGCTTGGAGGCTCCGCCCGGGTGGTAGAAGCTGCCCGACATGCGGAGCAGGAAGGTGCCAGTCTCTGGTTGATCTGCCTCGTGTGCAGAGAAGGGTGTAGCCGTCATGAAAGCCTTGTCTGGCTTGGGCGCGAGAGGCTGCAGGTTCGCTGCTCCCACGTAGATCTGGGTCAAGGAGCCTGCATGCATGCAGGTGAATGAGATCAGCACCACACCAGTTACAGGATACCTCTCGCTCTCGAACTGCATGCATCACCATGGCCGCAGCCGGTTAAGAGTCCATTGCATTTGGATTGGCGCATCCAGGGGTCATCAAGGTTGTGCACCTGTGATGGGTTGTGCACCTCCTGTGTGGGGCAAACCAATGGGTGAGGACGGGACCAGCGTGCGTTACCTGGGACTTCGCTCTCAGGGGCAACGACGATGGTCTGGCTGGTTGCAAGGGCCTCCAGAGCATCGTCTGTGACTGTCAGGGCCATGGTGTAAGTTCCAAATGGATAGAAGCACTTGGCCACCTGGTTCTTGCCCACAACCTCCCCAGAGGTGACATCCTCCCACAAGAAGGACTGCAGCTTGCGGCTGGGGTCGTGCGTGTGGCTTGTGGTGCCATCAATGATGACCTGGACAGAAAGCCTGAAGATTGGAGTTCTCGGCGCACCGAGGATGCAATTCATAACCAGAATGTGAACCTAACTGCCGCGAAGGCGAGTTTGCGCCTCAGCAGAAGGTCAGCACTGAGGCACACTGGTGTACTGAAAGCCACTCACGGCAGCAGAAGCTCAAGCCACTGAGAGCGATATGGGCACCCACAACAGGCTGGCTGCAGCCGGGGCAATACACACTAGGCTGGGTGGACGCTGTGCAGGCACGCGGGTATGCTTTGGAGCGGAAAGAGAACAGCAATGTGACACGGCAATGTGACACACATGTGGGCGCGCTGCCACACCTCTGCACCACCAGCGGCGTCTGGCTCGGTGAACACGGTGTCTCCAGACACGACTGGGTGCAGCGTGTGAGCCTTGGCCCACGGGTTACCTCCCACGCCCAGCATCGTTGCTTGCCCGAGCTGTGTCTTGTCGCTCCAGAAGGACATGGTCACAGCAGCCTCAACGAGCGCGGTGGGCTCAAAGAAGGCGACGACCTGCCTCGCGTTGCCACCTGCGATCACAAACGGAGGGTCCAGCGGGGCAGGACTGTTGCCTCCGGAGCACCTGCACATGCCCCACCCCTGGCTCACCCGTCTGCAGAGGCGATCTGACTGATCCCCAACAAGGTCGAGCACACCAATTCAGGAAGGCAGGTGTACGGACAGCACGTGCTCGTATGGTGCCAGGTCAGATGAGGCCGCACTTGACGCGCGCCGCGGTCGCTCCATCACCAAACTGGACGACGAAGAAAGGAATGGTCGAGGCGATCATATTATCCAGGGGCGCGCAGGAGATGTGTGTGATGGTCTGCTGAGCTTGGCCAGGGTTGGTCAACCGCAGTGCCGCAGCGTTGCCTTGCCAGTCATCCGGCGCCACCTCGCCGAAGCTCACCGATGGTGGGTCCACGTTGACAGCACCCTCGATGCGCATGAGCCTGCCTGGCGGCACACACGCCACCTTGCCCTGGGGCACCGTGAACTGCACCGGTACCGCACTCGCGCCGGCTGGCTCTGGTGCCAGGCCGGCTGGATCTGGGGCTGCCGCCATCGGGGCAGCAGCCGGCGCAGCCGCCTCCGGCATCGCTGCCTCACGAGGGGTGGTAACCGGAATCGTTGCCTGCTCTGCACAAGCACGGAACGTTGCCGTGCGGAACACAGAAAGAACGCAGAGATGCGGTGGCCAATAGATGAGTGCGGCATGCGCAGCGTCTGCCCATTGCCGCGGCTGTGACCATGATGCGCGATCTGCATGACGTGGGAGCTGAATGGACACCAAACGCTGCTGGAATGCAGTGACAATGGCACCGCATGCCACGCGACTCCTGGCGCGGTGGTCGGTACATGCAGGAATGTACACCGGGAGTGCCTGCCAACCGGTGCACCTCAGCTCGCGGTGGCCGCACCCTCCCCCTCCTCCTCAGCCTCACGAGCATAGATCTCGATGCCGTTGAGAATCGGGTGCTGGACCTTGGGCGTGAGCTCGATGATCATGTTGGGCCCGGTCGGTGTCACCATGAACTCTTTTTGAATGGGCTTCAGGTATCCCCCCTCAGCTGCCAGGTCCACATCTGTGTACTACACAGCACCACGTGCGTCACGACGCCTGATGCCATCAGCTGAGGTGTGACCGGGTGATGTGTGGTACGGCCCAGGGTTATGTTGACCCGGGTCACACCGGGGATGCCAGGGTCATGTTGAAGACTGGTGACACGGGCTGCTGGCACAGAATCGTCCCTTCGCCCACGGGTGCATCGGGGTGGCAATCATGGCAGAGACACCTATTACACGTTGGGCAAGCAAGAAGTGGCGCCTCACCTGAGCATTGCCGTTCACAAGCACGTCGAACACACGCTTCCCGGCCAGACCAAACACCGTTTCTGCAAAGTGCAGCACTACACAGAGCCGCGAGCCCGGCACGACGGGGACCTGCAGTGTGATTTCAGCCTTGGGCGCGAAGCAGTGTGTGCTGTACAGCCCCGCCTTGCCTGAAGGCACGCCCACCAGCGCCTCGTTCGTGGTGAACTTCTGGAACCCTGCAGCGGCGAGGCCCTCGATCGGGCCCCAGCCGTAGCCTGCGGCACCACAGGCGGCGGCGCGGGCGAGGCCAGTGCCCGCCAACACGCGGCCGCGGTCCGCGGCGGCAGCATCGACTGCAGGACCGTTGACTGCGATGGCATTCACCATCGCAACGCCCGCCTGCACGGCAATCAACCCGTCACCACCGCTACCATGTCAGCCAGAAAGTGTACCGGTATGAAGGACATCAAGGACATAGACCTTCCGTAGCAAGGGGTGCACCGCCAAGAGCACAGGTCGCTATACAGTGGGGGAGCCACGCGCGAGGCCCACATGAGTGGCTGCTCCCGACATGTGTCAATACTGGCAGCTGGTGCTAGCGTGCACATTGCACGTGCAAATTACAGGTTTTTGGACTCCATACGTGCCAGTGTGACGAGAAACCGTCGCGGGCACAATCTAATTGCTATCCCGAACAGCGGCCCAGCTGTCACTGGTGTCATGTCGGTTGTGCATTCACAGGAGACTTCCGCATCAGAGGGAACCGTCAGCAGCGTGTACGGGCGCTCTCCAGCTCACCCTGAAACGGTGCAATGTGATGTATGGCTCATGAGCCGGCAATCTGCTAGCATCAGCCCACATCCGCGGTGGACAGGGTGCAGCTGCAAGCTTACATGCACAAGCATACACACCCACCCCCGTACACAAGAGGCGGCCGCGTCAGGCAGGCGCCTGGGGGGGAAACGCACGGAGGAGGTGATGGTGACGTTCATGCGGGTGCTGGAGGCAGTGACAGTGCCAGAGAAGCTGACGGCTGTGTTCAGGCCGACCTCCTTGAAGATGTCGATGTTGGCTGCCAGGGGAGCGCCATCCACCCACACTGTCATCACCCGCGTGCCCACCGCCGCTCGACCCCTGCAGACACACCTCGCCTCGACCCCGCTCCCCTACCGCCACGACAGCTTGCTGCAGCCGGCTCAGCAGAGCACATGGGGCACGTGTTCCTGAGCTTGCCCAGGCAGGGGCGGAGGCGCACGAGGTCTCTGCAAAGTGCGGGATGACTGTGTATTCCTGGCCCTTCTGCACGTTGAATGTTGCGGTGATGGCGCTTCCAGCCTGCGCCGTGCAGACGTCCTGGAATGCGCCGCCCGCGACGAGGTCGGCAAGCGCGGGGTCTGCCGGGGTGACTGTGGTTGCGAGCCGGGTGAGGGTCAGGCCGGCGCTGGTGAAGGCCTCAGGACCCGGGTACAGGATCTCGCCGCCGGGGCTCTGCTGGAAGACCTTGGAGCCACAGGCGACAACGATGTGGTTGTCGGCGCGGTCCAGCAGCGTCATGCCGACTGCGCCAGACTTGGCCTTGATCTGCGACACCTCCATGCCCGAGATGGGCGGGAAGCCGTTCAGAGACGACACAACAATCTGCATGCCGTCCGGCCCTGCATGCATGCACACGTGAGGCCCCTCGGGAACCTCGTCGAACACGACTTCTGCTCAGTGTGCGCTTGCCAAGACCAGGCATGGGTACGCACCTGCGCGCGCCTCGAAGCGCTTGCTGTGGTACTCCGGGATGTTGCCGGGGCCGGGTGAGAACTCCTCTCGGCTCTCAGTGAACACCTCATGGCCGTCCACTGTCACGATGATGTCTGACCACGCCCTTGTCCTGGCTTTGGTGAAGAAGAGGACGACCTCATACGTCACATCCTGCAAGCGCACGATCTGTGCAATGCGATGAACCCGACCAACTGTCCTCCATCACATGTGCACCAGCTTCGGTCTCGCCATACCACAGTGCGTGGGCTGACAATTGCTGCGCTGATCACAATCTCCCATGGTGGCAGGTGTGGCCGTTGCAGCCCTCACAAGCATGCATTCCGTGGGAATTCCATGGCGATTTCACCGCCCTGGACTGCTCTGCAACCTGGTGAAAGGCAATGCGGCTGAAGACTGGGGCCCCAGGCGCGATGGGCATGCAGAGAGCGTGGCTCTGCAGGCGTCAGGTGGCAGTTGATGCGTGAATGGCTGGCGTGAGTGTACCTCATTGAGCGGCAGGTTGAACTCCAGATGGTCTGCATCGGTTGCGGGCAGGCAGAGGTCCTTGAACAGGTCGGCATTGCTACCAGCGTTGCCGACCTTAGCCACAAAGGCATCCTGCTGCTTGAGGAAGGTGCCATCTGCAGCGTTCAGGTCCGTCGAGATGCTCTCGGACGTAGTTGGCAGCAGCGAGCAAGCCATGCGGTACACCAACACCGACGCCTCGTCTGCAGTGTCCATCTCACCTGCATGGCACGTGTGCAGCAGTTCACGACTGTGAAGCGGTGTGCCATCGGGCCAGCGACCTGTGTTGCATACTGGTCATCTTGTATGGCACAGCACCCCATCACAGCGATGCTGTCACACTTGGTGACGGCAGTGTGATGCTGCACTATGGTGCACCTCACACCATGGCACTATGGTGCAGGAGGAATCTGGAGCACTTCTGGCCAACAACGCCGACGCAGGCTGTCATCGCGTGGTGAGCATCGCGCAAGCAGGGGGGAATCGAGCCATACCAGTGGTCTCCAGGACCTTTGACAACGGCTTGGGGCAGTCCTGCTTTGAAAAGATCTGGATGCCGCTGACCATTGCAGGGGCGCTGCCAGAGCTCGGCACGAGAGACACCTCGAGCAGCCCCGTGTCTGCAGAGTTGATGTCAACATCTAGAGTGGCCCCTCCGCTGCCGGTAGCACCCACATCAAACTCGTTCTTCAGCGGATCGCCGTTTGCAAATACCTTCACCTGTCTATTTGAGCCGGTGGAGTCGGCAAAGAAGAACTTAATTCGAAGTGCACACGTTGGCGGAACGGAGAACGTGAAGTCCAGATGAGTGTTGGTGGCTTCACATGCCGATGAGATCAGCGATCCGTCGGGGGTGCCAGAATTGTTAACATACTTCACACCAGTCCCTGTTGCCTGCAGACTGGTGGCTGTGTGAGACCTCGCACATTAGAAAAAGAAGCTCAGCATCCTTGGGACCTCCGCTACTGCCACTCAGTGGTGTCGCCATTGCAGACAAGCAGTTCAGATGATCGCACCAAAAACTCAGAGGATGCTTTCCAGTCCGTGTTTTCAAGCCAAACCCCTGTGTCCCGGTTGAAGCAGTGCATGCTTCTCAACAGAGTGCCATCGGGCTGCTGCAGGTCTGTTGCACCTTGTTGCAGCAATTGCCGGTCGTATGCATGTGCGGAGAAAGCACACACCAGTGAGAGCAGCATAGCTGCAAACACTGAGGAAGGGCGGTTGGCGACTCCCCTCATGTTGCGCCTGCAGCCATGTGCGCCAGTGAACGGTTGATGCGACCACGCGCAGCAACATGTATCGTACGATGAAACCGGCTCTACAGTGAAACAGATGCTGAGCATGAGATGACCAAAATGGCAAGAACTCCACGGAAGGTCTATCCTTGGGAAAACAGTCATCGAATTTCACAGTATTGGCAGCTGAGGCGATCACGGCATGTGCTTAGACGTTACAGCTCCACAATGATACAACTGCGCAGACAAGAACAGGCGGCGTCCTTCCAAACGATTCAGAGTTTGGCGAGGGACACCATGTTACGTCGCACGGCAGCACGAGGAGCTTACCACCTGCTTACCACACCACGCGACCTTCGCTGTAACGACTCCGATCAGGCTACACCTGTGGATCCAGCCTCCTTTTCAGATAGCAGGAACTTTGGAATCAAGCGTCGCGGCCTGTCAGCCAGCGAGGCGCGTGAAACCTGTGCGACTCGGGAAATCCACGATGGAGTTGACAAACGCAAAATCGCTTCCAGCGCTAACAGACAAGACGAAGCTTCTATAAAGGCGTCTATAAATGCATTCGGTATCCTTCCAACTGGCAGTCGCCCAACATCCGCAGGAGCGTGTACACTCGACTGCGGTTCGATTCCTTGCCCGACGCGGAAGTCTGAATCACATCCACCAGACGTATGCGGCCATAAAGTCCAACCGTTGCTGTCATACGGCAACTGAAATATGCGCGATGCGGGCTTTGCTCACATGCTGCATGCATAAACCATAGCACGCGGTTGGACCTCGTGTGGCCACGATGGCCTGCAGTGGTCGAATTAACCAAACACCAGCGCACGAGACCGCGGGATCGGAAATGACTTGTGTTTCACAGCGCTTCGCGACTATTTATATTCCGTCATGTGGATTCCAAAATGGGAATTTGTCGTGTGCACAGGTAGTGCATAAGCTGCAGACTCCGCCCGCTGCTGTTGCAAGCCACGTCCAAGCCCAAACAGCGCCATAGACGATTAAAAGTTGCAGTATGAAACAGCTGTGGCACGTAGAACAAGTAGTTTCATCTTTGATGAGATTGCATGTAGTCATCTCGCATTTGGACTGCAGCACTAGCATGGTTTTGCAGCACCCACCGTGGGGTATTCACTGTCAAGCAAAAGCAGGCCGTGGAAATCACTAGATCTTAAGTGGCAACACGCAGTGAAATGCTCTTTTGGAACGCACGGCTCGCGTGCAGTACACTGTAGGTTGGCTACTGTGGTCATCAGAGGTGAAGCAACCTCAAACGCTGTCATTCTTTTCGTCGCAGGTCCGCATAAGTAGTCATTAGCTACGTGCGATAGTTTTTGGCTGAGAAATCGATGGGATGGTGTGTTCGAGTCTGCTGAATAGTCTAGGTGGACCGGCATGAATGCGACTATGGCAGAGATTGTCATGGCTGTTTCAGACCGTGACAGTGTGAAAATGATCATCTCCGCATCTCTTGACCTCCAGTGGTGTACCTCACCGAATAAATTGCTGCGGGCGCAACCGCATCTCATGCAGCCAACTGTCAAGTATCAAATGGCCCAGACGCGTGCTCATCCATACCGGCACCCAGCTCCAGTATCCCTCCATCGGATCCTGCCATGATCGCTGCTCTTCGGATGACTGGATGTGATACCTGCTTGTAGAGTCACGTGATTGCAACGTCTCGGCGAGTAGGCCGCACGTGTCACCATTCCGCTACCAACACAGCTATACAAACATGCACACCAGCTCTTGGCCTCACCAGCTCTGACAGCCCTGGTAGCTATGTTATCCGTGTCCAAATCTTGCAGCAGAGGTGTTTCACAGGGATAGGCTACGTCCTAGTCATGATAGGCATATTCGACCAACATGTATTCACTACACTCAAGGACAGCACCGCCACGCAGTGCCAGTCTCTGCGCTCACATGTATGTACAGGCAGTAGTTCTTGCATGGGCTTATCAGCTAAGCCAGGTAACAGAAAGACTGCGGCAGCTCCAGAACCACTGACCCGTCTGAGACGGTCACAGTCGTCTTGCACGTCCCAGCAGGGTTGGATGGGATCAGGCCTGTGATCCACTCGCCACCGACCACCTTGACACCGGTGGCAGAAACTCCGTCAAACTGTACGCCGGGAACGCCTGCATGTCAGCCATAGACACACTGAAAAAGAGAACATGTGGTATTGAGGACCTTAAGGTGAATCGATAGCAGACACCCGAGTTGAGATGGCTCGGGAGCAAGAACTAGAGCGTGGGAGAGATACGAGTGATCACACTCTGTAGCGCCTGTGGTGGCTTGTGGTTCACTGAACGCAAGGCAGCCACTACTCAGGTCAAAGTGCTGGTGTTGCGTGTCTCAAGCCAGCAGGGTGTCCATATGACACGGGATCAAATCGCCAGTGCCGTTGTCCACCCACAGCACCCATTCAAACAGGACAGGGAGTGGCAAACGGGAACCTAGCCGCCGCAAGCCTGATCAAGCAGGCGAGCACCTGTCAGGGCATTGAAGTTTGCGCCCCCAATGATGAAAGTGCTGGGTCCTGACTGTGCCTTCATGCCGCGGTCTGGCAAGATGTCGTACACGGACGGGTTGCCGTTGTTCACCAACGTCGCATCCACAGGCACATTGAAGAGGATCTGGTCCTTCTTCATGTTGGCAACTATGTGAACGCCGCCAGGTGCATGGATGATGTCGAGGCCGGGAGACGCTGGATAGTTGGCATCATCCTTGTCGGTCACAGCTTTACCATTCTTTGGGTTGTACCGGATTGTATGCTTCTTGTACCCCGCGATGAACAGTTGCCCTCTGAATGCCCCGCCAAATGCATACGAGTTGTACTCCGTCATACCCCCGATTGATGAGGGCAGCACCTTGTCCGGCTTGCACTGTGTCGGGAAGTCGTCCTTAATTTTGTCGAGTGCAATGAACTTGCATTCATGCGACACTCCTTGTCTGCAGCGCGAAAGATTGGGAGCACCAGCATAGCATCCCTGCAGGCACGCATGCAACGTGACACGCAAGTCATGGAGCACCCAGAATTAGTCACGGGACACGTCTGCACATACACCTCGTCTTCCAGTCCTGGCACAACACCCATTAACCAAGGTCGTAACACTCCGCCGGGCTGCCAGCACGCGGCCATCATTCAGAAGGCATACCTGCTTGAGATCCACATACACAGCATCCCCGGTCTCAGGGTCTGGTCCAGTCAACGGCTCCAGCTGTCCAGTGACACCAGTGAGTGCGGCGCCAAACTTCCGGTTGGGGCCATTGATTGTGGCCATCACGTTCCCTTGCATGCCAACCCGCACGTCGTACGGGTTGCGCGTGCCGGTTGCAAAGTCGGTGATGGACGGGTTGGTCTGCCTCACCCAGTCCCCGTTGCGCTGGTCCATCGCGTCAGTGATATTTTGGGGGGCGTTGGGCAGCACCTCGTACGTTGCGACTCCACTAAATGAGGGCGAGTTGATGTCGATGTCCAGGATCGTGGCGGCTGTCGGGTTGTCCTGCGTGTCAAAGAGGCAGGTTTGCGACCAGCAAGGCGCCATGGAATGGGTGCTGGCAAACCGGCCAAGCATGCAGCATGCAGCATTGCCATGGAATGCCTTGGTACAAAGAGACTCGCATCTAGAGCACGACGAGCGGCGTGGGAGGGGACATTGAGGCTGTATTGCGCAGTTCCAGGTGGCACCTGAGTTACGGGCGGGGAAGGCGTACAGGAAGGAGGCCAAGGGCTCCAGGAATGCCGGCATTGGTCTGGCTGCCCACGGCAACCAGAAGATGGCCGTTATGTGCAAAGTCGATGCCATTGACAACATGGTCTCCATTGGCCACTGATAGATTCTCAATGAACTTGACAGCTTTCGGCTGGGCATCCGTGGGCTTCACATAGTAAACCTGCATTCCAGACCTACCTCTCGCTCCACACGCTTGCGATTGGCACTGCAGGCCGAGTGCCATGGGGCACGCGAGGGTTGATACTGCCCCGTGTGCATCGTGGGCTGTTGGCCAACGGCACCACAGTGAGGTTCAGGCAGCAGACTTCAAAAAGCTGGAGCACCCTGGTAGAAGCGGCGTGCACACCGCGCCGTCATATGGAGCCGGATCCGTTGGTGGCTCTCCGCCTTGCGAATAGAGCGGCGAGAGGCTGAAGTAGAGCTTCCAGTCATCATCAGAGTCGCGCGGGTCGCAGGCCATTCCCAGGATGGACCAAGAGCTGCGGGTGGAGGCTGGCGTATACGGCTGGGGTGTTGGGGTGACCATGCGGCTGCTGATGACCTCGTACTTGCTGTTAAGCGTGTACTCATGAATGCCCCCCGGTCGATTCCCGTTGGCATAAGCGCTGGCAACATACAGTTTGCCGTGGCAGAATTTTAGTCGGCAGGGCTGCAAATACAGCAGATTCAAGCCTGACGCAATGCTCTAATTTTGGTCAGGCTGCGTAGCCTGGCTAGAAGGCCATGAACAACATCCGTGATGAAACAGGAGCACGCATGTCCCGCAAACGTTGACTGCACAAATCAAATCCAGCGGGCAGAGCACCAGAGCGGCGACAAGCGCGTGTGTCATACCACCAGGAACTTCACGGCCGTCTGCTTGTACTTGGGGGTGTCTGCAAAGGGGCCACCCTGTGGTGACGTCACTCCCGCCGCTGCAGCAGCGATCGTCACCTTGACTGCATTTGAGGTTCTGGAGCCTCGCCTGACGGTGAGGTCGTATTCACCAGGTGCGAGGTTGGGGTACGTGAACGAGATGGAGCTGCGCTCACGTTGCTTGATCTCTGCCTCGACTGACCCCACCAACACAACAGCCGGGGCCTGCAGAAGGAAGCCTGCACGATACCCAGCCCTGAAGCAACAGCCAGGGAGACGATTGAGTAGTAGCTGTGAACGGCGCCTGCCATGGACAGTGCCTGCCTCAAAAGGGCTCAATGCCTGCTGCAGCTGTCATGGCCCTGTTGGCCGAGGCTACGCGGTGAGAGCGCCGGAGCAGACCTTTGACTACGCCGTTGTTCCCAGGCTTGACTGTTGAATCTGTGGTGAGCTCGTTGATGGTTGGCGGGTGTTGTGAGACATCAGCAAAACTGCTGCTGATGGGCAAGCCGCCCGCATTGACTTGCACGGCCGCCGCTGATGGCATCAAGACCCTGCAGTGAAGCAGAGACTCGCACCCACGATGCATCGAGGCCAAGCATGGGAACCATCAGAGAGCCCAGCAGCTGTTGTGCTCCAAATGTGCAGCTGTCCGGAAACACATCTGCTTGCAATGTCATGACAGAGCCACACCTGACATCAAGGAGATGGTTGCCCTCAGGCTGATTGAAGCTACCAGTGGCAAGCATCTTACCATTGATGGCAATGAAGGCTTGTGCACCGGCGGGCGTCCCACTGACCATGAGTGAAGACTGCCCCCCAGCATGGTAGAACATGCCGAGCATACGCAGGACAAAGCTGCCCGACTTGGGCTGGTCCCCTGCCTGAGCAGAGAATGGTGTAGACGACATGAAGGCACGGTCGGGCTTTGCGGGTAGCGGGTCGAGTGCCGGTGAGGCTGTGTACATCTGCGTTAGGGAACCTGCAAGTCAATGTAGCTTGAAGTACAAGCTTTGAATACGCCTTAGAGAATCGGGCATTGTATGCTGGATTAGTAGCTACACATGCCATGCACCGTCTGTGGACTGTGACAGAGATGAAGGATCAGGGCTTGCAATCTCCGTCGCGAGGCACCTACCCCCCAGAGACGCAGGGCTGCGGCATTTCAAGAATTCCAGGGACTGCACATAGCTGTGCCGTAGCAACTATGCCGAAGCAGACTAGTGCCGTTTCAGACCACAATGTATGCAATCTTTGAACTGTGTTCAGTACGTGCTGCGCCATAGACCTGCAAAACGCAGGCAAGGAAGGGACGGAAGCACCTGGCACTTCGCTTTCACGCGCGACCACGACAGTCTGGCTCGTGCCCAGGGACAGCATGGCATCGTCTGTGATGGTTAGGGACATCGTGTACGTTCCAAAAGGATAGAAGCACTTGGCAACTTGGTTCTTGCTAACCACCTCACCAGAAGTGACGTCTTCCCACAGGAACGCCTGGAGCTTGCGGTTAGGGTCATGGGTGTGGCTCGTGGAACCATCGATCAGGACCTGCACAGCTCGATGTCTTTATAACACGCACAGCTGCGGATCCACAGGTCTAGAGCCCCACCGGATACCAGCGCAGGACTGTACTGATCCTCCACACCACGGCACACTCTACTGCCTCTGGGCTACTGATCGTCAGCAGTGGAACTGCAACAAGGGCTCAGAGCATCCTGACATTGGGGCTGCCTCGGTGCTCTGGCATGAAGAGAGAGGAGCATGTCGGTCTGTCAATCTGGCCACAAGTCCAGCAGGCACACCTCAGCTCCACCAACACTCTCGGGCTCTGTGAATACAGTGCTCCCCGAGACCACAGGGTGCAGAGTGTGCGCTTTTGCCCAGGGGTCACCTCCGACACCTGTCATGGTCACTTGCCCCAGCTCGGTTGTACCTCCAAGGAATGACATGGTCACCGCAGCCTCAGAGAATGCAGTCGGCTCGAAAAATCCGATGACTCGCCGCGCGGTTCCTCCAGCTATCACAAATGGTGGCACCACTGGTGCAGGCGAATCTGCACCCGAGCACCTGCAGGCACAATGATGTCGCGACTCCTGTGAGTGCTTGCTTGCACTGGCTGCTAGCACATGGACCAAATCGGGACTGAAGAACATAGCGACACCCGATCCTCAGTACTGACAATCTCTAAGCTTGCCTGAAGATGGGTAGCACAAAGACGGAGTGGCTACGGAAACGTTGCATACTTTCAAGCAACCGCTGAAGATTGGCAGGCATGTATTAGGTACAGCAGGCTGCGTAAGCTTCAGGCAACGACGTTGAAGGGCACACTTCATGCGTGCTGCATTCCCACCCTCACCGAACTGGATCACAAAGAATGGGATGGTGGATGCTTCCATGTTCTCCACAGTCACACAGGAGATATGTGTGATGGTCTGCTGCAACTTCCCGGAATTGGTCAGCCGCAGGGCTGCTGCATTGGCCTGCCAGTTGCCTGGGGCAACCGGACCAAAGCCCACAGAAGGGGGATCCACGTTGACGGTGCCCTCGATGCGCAAAAGCTTCCCAGACGGAACACAAGCCGTTGCGCCTTTCGGCACCTGGAAGTTTACTGGCACCCTGCGCGTTCCGCTTGCAGCGGGTGGTGCTGGGGGTGCCGCATCAGGCGGTGATGCCGGAGGCGCGTCTACTCCAACTGGAGGTTGATCGGGTTTGAAGGATTCTGCATCAGAGGGAGGGGAGTCAGGCGCATCTGAATCGGCAGAAGGGGGCCCACTCGGTGTCGGTGTAGGAGGGTCAGATTCAGATAGAGGTGGCTTAGAGCCGGGCTCCTCTGGTGTCTGTGGGTCCCTGGATGTAGGTGGCACAGCGCTTCCCGTGTCAGGTGGTGGTGCTGGCTTGTCAGGACCCACGGGTTCCGCCGAGGGCTGTGTGCTCTGCCCCGTGTCACTGTTTTCTGCGGCCGGTTTGTCAGGTTTCGGATCCTGTGCGGGTGGCGTGTCACCGGATGGAGAGTCGGTGGGAGCGGGGTCTGAGTCAGTGGGAGCGGGGTCTGAGGGGACAGGTAAAGGTGGTGGCACGACTGGAGCGCCAACATCATCCACGCTGGCAGGGCCAGGTGATGGCTGTTGCACGTCTGCAAGCAGTGCCCATGGAAGCAGTGCAAAGTCGAATTTCGTGACCACAGGCAAGACTCGCAATGCACCGTCAGCCTGAGCCGTTGACCACGTTCACTGCACAGCAAGCTCTACTGATAGGACGAGCTTACCCATGTCTGGCACGATCACTTCCCCAGAATAGATCTCGATGCCGTTGATCAGAGGATTCTCAACCTTGGCCTTGAGCTCAATAATCATGGTGGGGCCTGTGGGCACGATGAGGAACTCCTTCACAATTGGCGTGAGGTATCCACCATCAGCAGCGAGATCAACATCTTCATACTGCAACCAGCACAGATCACACCCATATCACTTTGGGAGCAATGTGCGTCCAAGCTTGGCGAGGCACCTCCAGCTTGCAGTCGGGCACAAAGGGCACAGTGATCCTCACAGTACAAATGGCGTCGGCACAGAATGGCTCTTCTGAACCACACAGAGAAGAGGGGTGCACCTGCGGGCTTCCGTTGACATAGATGTCGAAGATACGGCTGCCAGCGGTCTCATGGAAGACCTCCGCAAAATGCAGCACGACTCGTAGCTGCGCTGCTGGCACGACGGGAATTTGCAGCGTGATGTCCGCTGCCGGCGCGAAGCAGTGCGTGCTGTACAGCCCCGCCCTGCCGGCAGGCACGCCCACCAGCGCCTCGGTACTGGTAAACTTCTGGAACCCAGCAGCGGCCAGGCCCTCAATTGGGGACCAGCCAGGACCAGCTGCTCCGCACGCTGCAGCGCGTGCAAGGCCAGTGCCAGCTAGAATGAGGTCGCGGTCTGCCGCGGCCGCGTCGACAGCTGGACCGCTGACGGCGATGGCGCTGATCATTGGCACACCAACCTACAACATGCGGGGGGCGGTTGGGGAGTCCCTTGCACGCGCTGTGTGCAGGGCTGTGAGCACCTGTGTAGTGCTTGCATGCCACTGAAGTGTGACGCCGGGTATGGGGGGAAGGGGAGGTGCGCACGGACGCGGTGACCGTCACCGTCAAGCGGCCGCTGGAAGCGACGACCGTGCCAGACGTGCCAATGGCAGCATCGAGGCCGACATCCTTATAGATGTCAACATTGGAGGCAAAGGGGGCACCATCCACAGATATGTCAAGCACCCGTGACCCCACTGCACTGTCTCCGCTGCAGCCAATTTCGATGCCGTGAGTGTAGGCACAGGCCTGTTGCACCGACGGCTTGCAAGGTGTTTGACACAGGCGGGAGAGCGCACGTGGACTCTGCAAAATACGGAGTAACAGTGTACTCCTTACCCTCTTGCACATTGAACGTTGCCGTAATGGCACCGCCGGCGGCCGTTGTACACTGCTCCCGGAATGCGCCGCCCGCGACGAGGTCGGCAAGCGCGGGGTCTGCCGGGGTGACTGTGGTTGCGAGCCGGGTGAGGGTCAGGCCGGCGCTGGTGAAGGCCTCAGGACCCGGGTACAGGATCTCGCCGCCGGGGCTCTGCTGGAAGACCTTGGAGCCACAGGCGACAACGATGTGGTTGTCGGCGCGGTCCAGCAGCGTCATGCCGACTGCGCCAGACTTGGCCTTGATCTGCGACACCTCCATGCCCGAGATGGGCGGGAAGCCGTTCAGAGACGACACAACAATCCGCATGCCGTCCGGCCCTGCATGCGTGTGAGTGTTGCGATGTTGTAGTACCTTGATGAGTCAGGACTATCAGGCACTGTGGCAGGGTTGGGACCTGGCGCACCTGCACGTGCCTGGAAGCGCTTGCTGTGGTACTCTGGGATGTTGCCGGGGCCTGGTGAGAACTTTTCTCGACTGTCGGCAAACACCTCATGGCCGTCCACTGTCACGATGACATCTGATATGCTGTTGATGTCAGGTTGAGCAAAGTAGATGACGACCTCATATGTAACATCCTACAGGTGGCACAAACCATTCATGAAGCAGTGATTAAGTCATCATACACCTAGTTAGAACAGTGGTTGACACAGTACTGGTAGTCTATGGTCATCCAGCAGATGAAGTAAAGCAGGCTTATACTCTGCATGGCATGACCTTGCTGCAGTAAACAAGTACAGGATGCTGACACAGCGAAAATAATAGAATTAGAAGCGCAAGTGATACCCTTTGGAGAATGAAGCTAACAGGGGCCAAAATTTAACAGCAGTGAAATCATGGAACCACTGAGCAAATTTGCCATGCGTGGCAAAATAAAGGACGGCTATGCACAAGTTGATTCACTTGGCTGCAACAATAGGAGGCCCCATGATGTGAGCAGCATCGGGTGGGGCAGCAGCGAGTGCGGCGATGCCAGTGGGCATACCTTCTGAAGGGGCAGGTTGAATTCCAAGTGGTCTGCATCTGTTGCAGGCAAGCAGAGGTCCTTGAAGAGTGCCGTATTACTATTCGCGTCACCCACCTTTGCAACGAAGGCGTCTTGCTGCTCCATGAATGAGCTGTCAGCGCCATTGAGGTCTGTTGAGACGATCTCTGGGTTGATTGGCAGGGCCGAGCATGCCATGCGGTACACAACAAGCGCAGCATCTTGGGCAGTATCAGCTTCAGCTGCAACATGCACTGACACGATAATGCTCCAAGTGCCGATGCTCACTGTTTCAGGTTGATCATACTGCGATAGGCCACACAGGCCACACATCAACACACTGCCATGATAGGGATTTTTGCAAGCGCGCACCTGTAGTTTCAAACACTTTCGTCAATGACTTAGGGCACTCTTGTGTAGCATAGATCTGAATTCCGCTAATAAGAGCAGGTCCACTGCCCTCAGTGGGGATCAATGCCAGCTCCAGCAGACCTGTGTCTGCTGACTGCACATTCACGTCTAAAGTGCCGCCACTGCTACCCAGCACACCAACATCGAATTCACTAGAAGACTTGCCGTCAAAGAAGGGTTCAATCTTCCTTGCTGTACCGGTAGGATCCGCAAAGTACATCTTGATGTGCAGTGGGCAGCGTGGGGGTACAGCAAATGTGAAGTCCAAATGGTTGCTCGTGGCTTCACAGGCATATGAAAGCACCGATCCTTCTGGAGCGGCTGAGTTTTGAATGTGCTGCACGTTGGTGCCGGCTGCCTGCACATTAGATCTCCGTTTGGTGCTGCAGCACTGCTGGAGCATGTGCAACAAAAAACTGCAAACCGCACACGCTAAGCCATATTCTGGAACCAAGACGATACTAAAGCCCACCAAAAATTTATCCGAAGCCGTCCAGTCAGCACTGTCCAGCCAAGCGCCCGTGGTCTTGTTGAAGCAGTGCATGCTCTGGAGAAGAGTGCCATCGGGCTGCTCCAGCAGCGTAGTTTTCGGACCTTGTAAGAGCTGGCGATCATCAAGATCTGCTGAAGCTATGTACATGTGCATGAGTAGCCAGGAGACCGCCCATGCAACCGTCGCGAAGCTTGTCATTGGTGCCATTGTCCACCTCCGACAAGACTGCGGAACTACAACGGCCCAGGAGCGTGTTTGAGCAAACGCAAGAATGAAAAAATAAGGAATCAAGTGTAAAGATTGACGTGGCTGTCTGTGCCAACTACAATAGCCTGTGTACTAGGATCCGCAACCTGAAGCTGCTCAAGGCATAGATCCCGCCTGCACTGAACCTGTAGGCATTGCCACTGTGCACCACACAGCACGTTATACAAATAGAGTATGAACTAGTCGCAGCTGATTCTCACGCTGCTTAGACACAATGGATGTACACCGGGACAACAGACGGGCCCTTATTGTTCAGTGTGAACTTGAATTACCAATTGCAAGTCCACCGGGTGATTGGGTGACTTTGCTGCGGGGAAATGCATGTCCGATGGGAAGTGCACATACTCGGTATTTCTCAGAGCAGTTTCGGACGTGTGCGCCGCATTGCCAGACGGAGCATGCGCGTGCACTCATGAATCTTCGTACCGGCCAGCCTTTCAAGTCCTACCTAGCCACAAACCTGGCTCAACCGTCTCATGCATGCTCCAGCATGTGTCAAGTCGCCCATGAGTACTTGTTGTGTCCTACGGAGGTATCGGACATGTCGTGGCCAAGCATGGGGGGACTGAAACTCGACCACCGTGCACGGTCATCTTTACTGCAAGTCTTGTGCGGAGGTGTGCACGTGGATCCCTGGTCACTTGAGACTTGAGCATGTGCAAGTTTGAATTCATAAACTGCACTTGGAAGCGACACCGGTGAATTTCTCGACATCAAGATAGACATATAGTCGCACTCATGAAGGCCCAAACTTGGGTGCACAGTACAGGTAAACATGGCCCAGAACTGCCGCGGGCAGACCACCGACATCGCGCTCGAACCTTTGTATAATGAGCAGGTAGGTCTACGGACGGGCTCTGCCCGCCAAGACCGCCTTGCCTGACATGAGCCGACTTGTGTGAGCGTCCAACTTGTGTAGGCATTCACGGATTGCTGCTGTACAAGCCAGCACACACTTTCCTCTTGCCCCTCGTCACGTAATGCTCTCAATGCCCAAACTTGTGTGTAGACATAGTCAGTGCTCCGTACAGCGAACACTTCAGAACGTTCATGGGGGTGTCCGTGCTCGAGTTCAGATGACGCTAGCGCTGTGCAAAACAAAGACAAACAGGAGATCGTGAAATAAGTCAGAAGTGCAGGTGAAATGCGGGGGTAGCTCGGGGATTCGCGGCAGCAAATGGCGATGAAATCAAACCGATCCCGTCCTTGCAATTGCTGCATGTATGCTGCACAGCTTGAACTTCTGATTTTGTTCGCATCGTCAATACGCTGCGCACCGAGTGCCGCAGGCAGTAACTTGAGCTAAAGAGGTGCACATGGATCCCGACTCGATTTCCAGAAGACTCCCATGCTCGATCTTGTGCGCAGAATTTCCAAGCTTGAGGGCTTTGCATGCAGAAAGGAACGCAGGCCTGGCCAGGCGGCCTGTACCGACCGGCCCGTCGCCACCAGTGTGCTGTGATTTGGCCTCTGGAGAGGTGCCGCGCTTCGTGCATAACCCTGCGGGCAGACCAAACGTAGCGCCCTCCACTCCCAAACCAGGCCGTGCCCTGCGCTACTCCTGCACTCGGCGGCTGCTCCCCTTGCTCGTCCCTGCCCCCCCCCCTCCCCCAAACTCTCCCTCTGCCCGACCTCCTCCCATCCCCTCCGCCCCTGCACACATCTATTCGCTGCCCCTGTGGATACCTCCCCCTGGACCCCCATTCTGATCGTGGCGCTCCCCGCACGTGGAGGGGGATTTGAATTGCGTCTCCGCTCGTGCCGCCTGACGTTTCCCCACAAGCAGGAAGCCCTGTGGTTGCCCAAGCCATACGTGCTTGGTGACAGTCGGGTTGGCATGCAGACTTCTGGGATGCATTGGCCAGAGTCTGTGCTGCGAAGCGCTGCTCACTAGTGTTCACTGCGTCGCATGTGTAATCAGGCAGTTCACTGTGTGATTACGTTATGTGCCCTGCGAGGCGGCATACTTCGGCCGGGTGCCAGTTGTACTGAAGCAATTGTGCATGCCTCTTGTGCCTGTGCCCCTGGGCGATTCCTGGCCTTTGTTCCTTTCTCCATGTATGAGGCAGAGGGATGGCAGCGTCGAGGGGGGCAGAGCACGGACCAGACTCACTGCACGCATGAGCACCACGGCCGTGCATGAGTGAAGCATGCATCATCCTGGGACTGAACAGCCTGCACCGGCAGAACTACGCACAGAGTGTTTCAAAAAGTGTCCTTATGCCTCTTAAGCTTGCTCCGGCGGCGGCTGCGTTGTTGGCATCCTGCGCGAGGACCTTGCCGTGGCATGTGCTGGGTGCACCCAGGCATAAGCAGTGTTGCACGCTGTGTTTCCGGATGACTTTACCACAGTGGATGTCGCATCGGCGTGTCTTGTCCCCTTCCCCCTTGACCCCGCCGGTGCCCTGGGCCGTCACCCCCCTGCCGTTGTAAAGCATCATTGCCTGCGCCTGGTTGCTGCGTTCCTCCTGGGTGTGTTCTTTGTTGTGTGCACTCGACAACCTCTTCCTACACCGGTGCTGCGCGGCCTGTGTTTGCCCGACTGGTCTGCCGTGAAGTCGTGGCTCTGCTGTGGCGCGCCTGCCTGATGCCGCCCCTGTGGTTGTGGCCCCTCCTGCGCCCGTCCTACACTCGTCCCCCCCTACCAATAGGGGTGCGGTGGCCGATGCCCGTTTGAGTTTGGCGTGATGATCGATTCCTTTTTTTTTTAATGAGGACTTGTCTATGTGTGTCTGCTACACATCATTCAAGGCCCCAGCAGCCTCGCCCCCTTCATGCCACACTCACAACTCCTATATCTGCCTAAATTTGAGAGTCTCCTGCACGTAGCCAGGATGTACTCCCTGCCAGGTCTGCTTGCATGAGGCCCCCCCCTGTGGCCAGAGGTGTTTCACCACCAGCTGAGGCCTGCAGGCCTCAGTACCCACAGTTTTCAACATGGTTCTTGCTGTGGTTATCACAAGCAGTAATCATGAGATACACATCTACATACTATCTGGTGAGCATCGCGGCGATTTCTATGAAAAAGATGCCCTTTTGCCATGGATTCAAGGTGCAGCCATGTGACACTGCACTGTACTCGCGAGGGGTGGTTTTCAGTCTAACTTCCTGCTGGGTGGTGCATCAAGACCAGGCACCATCCACGAGAAATCGTGGTGGTTGTTTATAAGTAGCTAGGAGAAGGGACACACCGGCCTCGTATGTAAGCATCTGCCGGCCATGTTGCAAAGTGCTGGGCAAACCAGCTTGAGCCTGCAGACAGGCCTGCAGGGGGGAAATGCCCCCACTTCCCGAATTCAAACGAGAAATCGTAGCAAGACTAAATTTCGGGATTCCTCGAATTCCTGCGATTTTGTCATAAAACAATTGCCCTCAAACGAAGCAGTATGGAGGAAGCTGTGTCGATTTGAAGCGGTGCCCTTGCTGAACCCAGGAGAGGGGCCTAGTAAGGGGTCCAGCACAGGCCCCACTGGTGGCTGCGCATCCCTCCCCGGTGCACATCCTTCAACGTGACCTCACCGATTGATGTGTGCATGAAGTTAGAGGTGGAGGCACAAGCCCCTCCCCGGTCATCATGGCGTAAACCTGGTCAGCGTGGCAGATCAGTGTTTTGGCCAGTTCATGCGACTTTTTGCCTGCACCAGAGCCCCACCTAAAGCATACATCTGCCAGGTTGTTTGACATGCAAAGGCCAGTCTGAGACAGAGGGGTGTCATGAGGTGTCATGTGTGTCTTGGGGCTGGCATGCCAGATGTTCCTCCTGGGTAGGTCTTGCTGCGCTCACATGGTATGACAATCAGGTGCTGTGTTTATGCAATACCCTGCATGCACCAAATACAAGATGATCCACGGGACAGAGGACATCACCATCGCATATCCTCTAACCAGTGCCCAATTCTGTACACTGCACGGGAGCGTTCAGCACAACGGCGGAACATGCAGGCACGGTATCGGGCCGAGGAGACGTGTCCGCGCTCTGGAGTTGCATGTGCACGAAGCGGAGACTAGGCACTCGCTGCAGCGGCGCTTTGAGCGGCAGGTGGTAGACTGGAGCTGTGGGGGAGGGAGGACCTGCGCGAAGGCAGAGGGGGGCATCGCGAGCTTCAGACCTCACACCAAATCCGGGGAGACCAAAAAACCTGAAACCGGGAATCACACCTGCAGATAGGCATCGGCAGCCGCACCCATACACAAGGGGCGGGCAGGTGGACAGGAGCATAAGGCACCGCCGTGCGGCCGGCATCACGATGGGACTCAGTGATGGGGGAGCCAGGCTCAAAGCAGGCGTAGCGCATGTAGTTCAGAGGTTGCCCAGTGCCGAGCACACAAGACGCCCCGAGAAAACACGCCGCAACCAGACCCAAGCATTGGTCGTGCACACGGCCACTGGTGGCGCGGGATGGACGGCCAAGGGTACCAGCCGGGTCAAGGAGGAACAGGACAAGATAGGCCAAGGGAGTCGCAGACAACGGGAAGTGGGTTACAGGGGAGTGCGAGTTGCAGATTTGCGTCTGCCTTGGAAGGTCCGGCACACGCCATGTCCGGCACATGCCATGAAGAGGTCCGAGTGCAGAAGGCTAGCAGGAGGGGTTCGATCAACGCAAGGACACGCGAACGGCGTGTGCTCAGTGTGGCGCCATCTGTGATCTTGTTGAGCCCGAGACGGGCGGGGGCCAAGCCAGAGTCTGAGAACAGTGGGAACAGCTTGCTGCGGCGGAGGCGGCGGGTCTTTGCGGCAGGATTCGTCTCGGAGGAGCAGAGGTGGTCATTCAGCCTAGGAAGTGGGGGCACAGGGGCATGCATGGGTGTATGCAGCATGCAAGGCGCCTTGGGCCGCGGGGCTGATGCTGGGAAGAGTATAAATGGCATGAGGACTGCAGTCATGACTGTAATTTGCAGCCCATGCTGCGCGATAGCCGTCGACGGCAACCCAGGCTGCGCTAATCGGGAATCATGGGTAGCGATGTCGGTGGCATCGCAGTGCAGAGGTCAGCCTACGCGGAGGAGGTCCACGTGGGGACAGGGGCGGCCGATATAGCTGTTGATTCGCACCATGCATCGGAGGACATGACATGCAGAACGGCGTTGGTTCCCTGGGGCGGTTCGGCTCGGATCGGGTTTCCGCCCACTTGCGCCTGCAGCGGAGCCGAGGCGCCGCCTGGTGACGCCGCATTGGTGAGTGAGGTGTCGCAGTTGTCCCGAGGTCTCGCGGTGCAGCATATGCATGCAACCGCACACTGCCTGCAGCGTTCGCGTGAGGAACCCGACCGGGGAAGTGCAGCTCACAACTTCCAACATGCGGAACAATATCATGTGTGCAAATCATGGGCATCGGGAGAACGTGTGCTGATAACAATCCACAACCTCTCAGCACTCCGCGCTTCACTCTGCACGCCTGCACTGAGCGACCACAGATCCATCTGAGTAGCAACCATGTCGCGCACTATGGTCACACGCAAGGCGCAAAAGCAACTTCTATCTCGTCTTATGCCGCAAAATCAGGTTCCCGTCTTGGGCCATGTCAGGCCTCATCGTCACCTCGCGGGCTCCGTTCGGCGGTACGGCACCCCATCACTTCCAGGGCAAACAATCATCACCACGCCAACAGCGGCTGATTAGATGCTCTCGCTGACGTTTTTCTTTCACTTGAAAAATGCAGAGCAAAATTCGCCGTTATGCCGCCCAAAATGTGTACCCTGGTGAAAGGGGCATTTCTTGGCTGGCAGCAGCGGCAGCTCATGATCCCATTCAACAAGAATATGGCCGCATCAACAAGCGCACGCAAGCTCAGCTGTTGATAAACTTCCTGTACAGGCGCAATGTGTCCTCGACGGCCTTGAAGACAGGAATTGTGGGCCTGCCGAATGTAGGCAAATCAACACTGTTCAATGCCATTGTGAAGAACGGCGCAGCTCAGGCGGCTAACTTCCCCTTCTGCACCATCGAGGTCTGATGCACTGCTACTACTTTCGTCGTGTTGTTTGGGAAACGCCTGCCTGAGGTTCTGTTGGTGCCCGTGGCTGGTGTGCCTGCTACAATGTGATGGAAGATGAGATGAATGTGATGTCATACCGGAAATGGATATTCTATCAAGCTGACGCGAAAAGTGAGTATGCAGCCCAACACTGGCATTGTGAGTGTTCCAGATGACCGGCTTCAGACACTGGCCACTTTGTCCAAGACAGCTGCCTCTAATATCGTGCCAACAACAGTCGAGTACGTGGATATTGCTGGCCTGGTCAAGTGCGCTTCGTCAATTGTTGCCCTGTACGGGTTGAATGTCATGAGCAAAGTGGCGATGGTGCTTGAGAACCGCTGTCATGCTGCATCGGTGGCCGGTCGGTATGCCAAGTTATGCATAAGCATGTACACGCTTGCAGGGGCGCCAGCAAAGGCGAAGGACTAGGCAACCAATTCCTGGCAAATATCCGGGAGTGCGACAGTCTTGTCCAGGTGAGTGGCCATACATGACATGTGTGGATGACGCAGTGGGGTTTTGTCTAGCATGCAGCGATGAGAAAAGCGCAGTTCCAAATTCATCTTGGCCAGGGGATCCTGACCTCACTCTACCTTGACGACACAGCGCAATTTCAGTGTTTGTGTGCCGGCAGGATGCACAGCATGTCCACTGCCTGTTGACGAGCTGGTGTGTGGTGTCTGTGGGAGCAGGCTGATCGGGGCCGACTGCACATAGGTAGTACGATGCTTTGAAGATGAGAACGTCGTTCACGTTGAAGGCAAGATCTCACCGGCTGATGATACCGATGTCATCAACTTTGAGCTTGCCCTGGCAGACGTGGGACAAGTCGAGAAGCGCCTGGCTCGCCTCAACAAGGGCGCCCGCAAGACACCGGAGGAGAAGGCACTGGAGGCTGTAGAGAAGGAGACGCTGGAGATCGTCTCTGCTGTGCTAGAAGCTGGCCAACCTGCAAGGGCCGCCAAGCTGACAGAAGAGCAACAAGATAGTGTCAAGCACATGCAGTTGCTGACGATGAAGCCACTGGTTTACGCTGCAAATGTTGCTGAGGACGAACTAGCGAGCCCGGACGAGAATGTACATGTTCAGGTGCTGTCCAACCGTTGGAATGCATGCGACCGTGCGGCCGCTGGCTCTGTGCGAGCTGGCTGTGCCAAACTGGCGGGTTGCACGGATCGAAGCCTCTCTGTGTCTGGATGGTTATCCAAGGTTCGCTGTGCTGCAGGCTTTGAAGGGCGTGGCGAAGGACCACGAGTGTGATGTCATCATCATCTCAGCACAGGTGGAGGCGGAACTGAATCAGCTAGAAGAGGCTGAAGCACAAGAGTACCTGGAGTCACTCGGTGTATCAGAGGGAGGGCTGACATCATTGATCAGGGCAACGTATGGCCAGCTGGGGTTGAAGACATACTTCACGACAGGTGAGAAGGAGACAAGGGCATGGACGTTCAGAGAGGGAATGACGGCGCCACAGTGTGCAGGAATAATCCATTCAGACTTTGAGAAACAGTTTATCCGAGCTGAGACAGTTGCGTATGGCGACTTTGTTGAAGGCCAGGGGTACTCGGGGGCAAAAGAGAAAGGCAAGCTCCGGCTTGAGGGCAAAGATTACATCGTCTCAGAAGGAGATGTACTACTGTTTAGAACATCTGCCTGATGCGGCAGTTGTCCAAGGCCATGTTGCCATTGGAATACCGTTGAAGTACCACTGAAGAAATGGTATTGTTACCATTATTTCATTGTAATGATGCACAGCGCAACAAGAGATGGCCACAGCCAAAATGAGATCGAAAGCAGTAGTTACATGGACTGACAGCTGATACAAAAACGTCAGCGAGTGCAGTTGCAGCCGCTGCATGCAGTGCCAGCGTCTTCTAGAACAGCCACGTGCAGTACCAGCGTGTAGCGCAGAGGAGCACGTCAGAATGACAGAGCTGGCCAGATCACAATGGATCGCTTTGCTGTAAGCGTGCTAAATTGTAATAATCACCTTGAAGTCTGTCCAGACAGCATTGCACGCGTCCAACATCGTCAGGGACGTTGGTAGGTAACAAGAAGTTAGCATGTAGAGGTAATCACGACTTTAACCATGCTTTGGAGTCAAGATCGGGGGAAGGGCAAGGGAGCGCGGGCTCATAGGGCTTGCACAGTGAGAGCAGCCACCGGTCAGAGGCAAAGCTACTTGAGAGGAAGCAGGGACAGAGGTGAACTGATCCAGCCATGGGGCTTTGGCGTTGCATATCAGCCCAAGGCCTTGTGCTAGAACGACTTGGCAGCAGCTCGTGGACAGGCAGCCATCCTGCCGGCGCGGCGAAGTAAGAGGTACATGGCAGGACTGTGACCATGCCGTGGGCTACACTCAGATCGAGTCAGGACAGATCTGGCTGTGCCGGCACTTGACACTACTGAAGCTACGATTGACCAGAATAGACAGCGTGCATGCAAACGGCATGATGTCACCATGATGCAGATGTAGACAATATATTCTCGTCAGAAACTAGAACGGTGTGATGCAAAATACGTTCTGAAGGGGCACGCTATGGCCAAGCAGCACTGCAGTACTGGATGGCCGACACACTGCTACACTGAATCCCTGAGCCGGCCATCATGTTCCTGCCTGGCAGTGCTTGTAGACGTGTGAGTGGTCGGGCACTTGAATCTCTGTGTCTGTGATGGCTGATGCCGGCTAAGATCCGAAAAGAGCCAAAATGTTGTAGGAGACACCACAGCTCACCCCCCCGTACAGCTTGATGTGAATCCCATGTCACTAGGTGCCCCTTACGGATACAGCCTTGCAGCGCATGTCACTGTACAAATGCTTCGCTGCTGCGAAAACTGGGATCCTGCAGAGTAGAGAACTCGGCTGAAGGCCGCAAAACAGCCAACAGCCAATGGCCTGGCTGTTCATGGAGCGAATCCTTCCACTCTTGCAATTGAGACTGGAACGAGTATGAGATGGGGTGCTCCGGCTGCTGACAGAGACCCTCTTGGACGGCGTTGGTACATCTCGCAGCTTCGTTTGCAGGTCATCATGAGAAATGGTTCAGTGATGGAAAACGTTTGGCTTGGCTCGGCCTTCATGAGGTTATAATCGGCGGGGAAACAGACACTGGCTCTATATCCCGGAAGACGACAACATCCTTGTCTGTAATGTACCCTGACATTCTTAGAGCTGGGCAACCCAATCCTGTGTCTGGGACCGTGCTCTCCCAGCCTCGGAGCGCATACAGTACTGCCTGGGCCTCTATGCCTACCCCCAAAAAGTACTTTTTCCTGCAATAAATTGAGCCTGAGCACAGCCGATGTTGGATGTTGGCGCTGTTCAAGCACACAAGATAGCCTGCTTGACAAGAGGGCCTAGGGTGTCCACACCTCGTCCTAGACTCCGCCATTGCTGTGGCTGTGGCATCCGGGAAATCGTCACTGGAGATGCTGATGACATCACTCTCGACTTCCCCATCCCAGAACATGTGCTTCGGGATTTTAACCAGCCCGTCCTTGACAAGAACGCCAAAGACGTCTTCTGCAGAGCTCGGACTGATTATTGAGCAGTCGACACAGTCGCATCGTCTGCAATTACAGTGACAAATGCGATGTGGCAGAATGGTCGGAACATACCATGCGTGGTCGCATGTACAGCAAAAGCCCATTTCATTGGTCGTGGCACCAGGGCGACGACCAGTTCACTGGCATCAGCAGGAGGTGCCCTGGTTGAAGATACTCCATGGGAGACAGAGACACATGGGCTGCCACAGCGATCCAGGCTGTACACGGGGTCATCAAATGTGTCATCTACCATCGGATGAGGAAGGAAACTTCCTTCAATCTCAATCCCTTGAATGGCAACCTCCATGGATAACCCATGAGCGGACAGAGCATTATGTAAATTCAAGTAATCACGAGCCTCCGGCCCACGGACGTACTCTATTGGCGCTTGCTCCCAGGAACCCCTACATTCATGTGGATACATCTGCTGCTGCATACGCGATGCCAGACTCAGCTCAAAATGGAAGGGGCACTGGCGGGGTTGCACAGTCATCCCTGGACGACGCGCAAAATCGACAGGATGTCGCAAGAAGGTCGCCCGTGCGTGCTTCATACCACGACAAGTTGAAATGCAATGTGCTTTCAAAGTGTACATCTCAGCAGTGCATGTTCTTATGCGTATGCTGTCCAGCGGCGACAGTGCTGTCCCCTGCACGAACGGGTGATCAGCAGTAGCTTATTATATGGACGGTTTAGCAACGCCATTAGCTACCATCTTACTTACATGAAGACTGATGGCGTGTATGTTATGGCTCCCGCCCTTGCAGCTGACAGCCCGTCAAGCACCGGCTGTCAGATCCTGACGCTCTGCTTCATACTAGCAACTTTGTTCAGAGACACGGCGCTAACCTCGTCCTAAACTTCAGAGCGAAAGTGTTTCATTTCGTTCGATATGTCAACATCACCGTTTGTCACACTGTGCCTAACGCCCCAGGATAGGTGACCGCATGAGACACATTGCAAGACACATTGCACAGGCTGGAACCCGATGCAGACAAGACTCGACATGACAACCGTACCGTACATGGCTGTGGGATTTTGTAAATGTGCGCTTGGGCGTCACTTGCGGCCATCGTCGAGCCTGTGGTGTCGCGATGCTCACGCCCTTGTGCACGCGTCTGCTCTTTAATGAATGATTCATAGTGCTGCCGTTGGACACAATGAAGGCATCGATTGCTGTGAAATTCACGAGACAGGTGTCGTAAATTCTGGAGCCAAGCCGTCGAGACAGAGATTTGTCTTTAATCGCAGGAAGTGCTGGGCACAATAGATGGACCGAGCCATGTAGAGTTGACATTTACCTGTTCGTAATATTCGTGCTAACTCTTCCAAATATAAAATTGGTTGGTCGCCTGCTGCGGCTGTCCCCTGATCGCGAGGTTTCTGCTTGCATACGTGTACGATTCTGTCTATGCATGCAACGTTACGTCTCAACGCCCGGGGAACGCGACGTGGAGAGTTTCCCTGCACTTGGGAGCCAGCATGTTAGTCACTAACTCACTGGCGAGCTGATGCGGTTTTGAAATTATGGAAGATATCTGGCAGCATGTCCTCTGGCAGATCTGGGGCCCCATTCGCAACAGTGCGAAACGACTGCGAAACGCCTGCGGCTGAGAGCCCATGCCTGCCCGCGAGATGTTACCCTGCTCCCCAAAGTCAAGCAAAAGTAAGGCGATCTGGTTCTCCTTGCACAGCTCATCCTGTACCCGCGGCCATGCGCGCTTGTCCACCATCCGACCACAACGGCAGAGAAAGAAATTGTCAAACAGTTCCACTCACGTCAACCTCGTACGAGACGCCTGCAACAGATATAAAAACAAACAAGGAATAAGACCTATTGCCGCAGCAAGTATGCATGTTTTACATTACCATTTCTCACTAGCTGTCACATGATAGCTGTGACACCTGGTTGTCAGATGTCAGCTGTTGAGATACACGTCCTTTGCCACGGGAAACGAATTCGGGCAGCAGTCTCTGTCCAATATGGCTAGAGTACCCGGGGACCAGTCAACAGATTTGAATGCTTTTGGTGACATGAAAACAGACAGCTGCTGCCCATGCCACAGCCGCGCAAACCTTGTCAGCTCTGCTGGTGAAAGCCTACTGGTCATTGGAAAGTGTGGGTATAAACAAACACAAAGTGTGTGCACATGAAGATTTGTCATTGGCTAGATCTTGGTGACCACTGTCAAATTCATACACAACACTTCCCAAAACATTTCGCCTCTACACAAAGTACCTTTCCCAAAAAAAAAATTTTTTGGAATCGGGCATCACACATTCATTAACTGTTTTTTGGAAGCACTGTCACATTTTCACACAACACAACAGCTTGATCAGGCTGACAATAGACAGGCGACGACCCGTAACTTAGCAAGAACCACTTGTTGCTGTCATCCATGGCGTCGCCGTCGTCCTTCATGGGGCCGCTGTCTTGATCCATGTTGCCTCATATGCAGCAGTTATATGGCGTGCCTCAACAATACGATTGCCTACGCTGTGAACACTGGAGCATAAGTAAAGCAATCTGAAATGAAACAATTGTATAGATCAACACAACTCCATGCTGCCGTTCGCACTGCACTACACTAGGCAGCACTCATGTGGCCAATTTGCCGGCAAGAAATTCAGGTTGCCGCCATCAATCATGTCCCTTGCCCCCACGATAATGGTTAAAACTTATGTCGAATGATTACATGCGTCCACGTATGGGCGTCCCACCTATGGGAATCCCTATTGATGTCTTAACTCATGTTTGGGAGCGCAGGGTGTCTCCGCTTGCCATTCTGTGGGGTTTAGTGCACATCCACCCACTCCAGTTCTCCAAAGTTCTCCAAATCGTCGGTTGTGCATCCTTCCAAGAGTTGTTAGCAAGCACTCTAGCAAATACTTGTGCCTGCTTGCCTTCCACGGTGGCGGTCATGCTTTCTTGCAATGAACTGTGGCAGTCTCAACAAGGCACGCAAATGTACTGAATCTATTTGACACACACTCAGCACCGACCAGTCGATCACTGAGCCCATGCGGGTGGAGAAAGGGCTTACGCTTTCGCCAATGTCGGCAGTTTCCTGCTGGGTGTCTTAAGGTTTATCCCGGGGCCTGACCCCATTCCTTTTTTGCTGCCGCTTTTACCCTCCAATAGAAGCGGCTGATCATGCGCTTCCTGGGCGGAGAATAGAAGGTCACGTTGTCCAGCTCAAGTTTTATGTTAACGTATTTAATCTCTCTTCCTTCGCCAATTGGGTGCACAGTTGTGCGCGCCGTGTGTCAAGCTGGCGGTACTCTTTTACTTGAGCCCGATAACTTGGCAAGGTCTTTCCCGTAAAGTAGCCAATGTTTTCATCGCGACTGACGGACCTGACATATATGATCAGTAACAGTATTCTGTCGTCCCGGAGGGCACGACCGATGGCCCGATTTCATAGCGAGCACAGCTTTGCATGCAACAGGTCTGAGGTCGCTTCGCACCGGGCCAACGAGTGCCGAGTAGCACAGGCACCTCCGCATAGGAATCCGACGGGAACTTATCTTCAGCTCTGCTGATCGCTATGACTCAAATCTACGCATGTACTCAGGACGGCACGCTTGCTCAGGAATGGTCGTTCTTGAGTTGACTGAACTATGAGTGGATCCTGAATGTGATCATCTTGTGCAAGCTGCTGAATTTTCTTGTATTCGGGTGTGCTGAGCATTGCCGCGGCCATGGCCATCACGGGCGCGAAGCTGTGAAAGAGCACAGCCGCGCACCGTGTTCCTCCCAGCCGACACATACTGCCGCTTAGCACGAGGAATATCAACGCAACATGGATAAATTTCAGCGCAGTATGCAGCGAAGAAGGCTTGCATGGCGTTGTGAACCTACAGTAGCTGTGGAAGCGCCTTTGAGTGACACGAGCCACAGTCCCACAGCGACAGAGGGACGACCGAAGTCCGTCGCCACGCCTGACGCGTTTCAGACGCTGCACACATGCTTACAGCTCAGAGGGGGTAATGGCTGCCCATCGTGTTTCCACCCAATGCTGGAGCCAGATTATACTCCTCACCTGCTCGTTCCTTGCGGTCACAGTGTATGCCTGGAGTGTGTATCAGAGATATCGACAGCAACAAATGAATCTCGTTGTCCTTGCTGCTCAGTTTGCGTTGCTAGCACAGCCCCGAATGTTGCCTTGCACCAGCTCTTGCTTACGAGCTCAGCACCTGGAGAATCTGGTCAGAGTGCAGTCGGATGCCAATCACATGTCAGCACCCCGCCCGAGTCGTGCACAAGTGATCCTGCAAGGTGCCGGTACTACATTGTGGTTTTGGGCTGCTGCCTGGTGGCGATACAAATGTATTTCCCAGACAGCATGCAGGCCTGCAGGATGCAGCAGGAGCATGCAAAGAAGTCCATGCATCTAGAGGTGTTGAAGAAGCAAGCAACCTCTTTGAATGCGGCATTAACACTAGCGCAACAAGCCAGTTTTTCTGGCGGGACGGCCTTAGCAAATCTGCGGATGGAAGAACATAGTATCCGTAAACGGTGTGCACCTGTGCATCTCCTGGCTGTCCGTGCACAGGCCTGAGACACACAGCACAGTAGAATTGAAAGTTATGCAGAATGCTTGCTCTGAACTCAGAGCTGGAAAGAGTTATTCAGAAGGCTCTGCAGCTACAACAGCACGTGTCTCAAGCTGAAGGTGAGGGGAAACGTATCAAGTTGGAACTGGTCAGCACTCAAGCTGCCATAGGCCCGCTTCAACTAGAAGTGGATAAGCTACATTACCTGTTGCAAGGGTTCATGGAGCTTGACACATAGCTTCCAGTGTTCGTTACAGCGGGTGATGGTACAGCATCAATCTGACGTCGCCTGCTCATTGTGTCAAAAGCAAGCTAATTAGTCCTATGCTGACACTGTTTTTCTATGGGGCATGCTGGTGGTTCAGGCAGTAATGTTCAAACTTGGAACAATGCAAGTTGGCAGATCGTTTATCCAAGCATTATGGTGGTGGAAAGACGAAATCGTTTCTGGCTGCACATGTGTGACATGAGTCGTGTTCCACGTTACGCGTGTCTAACGATGGCGAGGGATGCACACAATGGAAATTTGGGGTCTACCCACACAGTCGTGACCCTGTAGTGATTTGAAAGTTAAAGGACCTGTACAACTGTGGATTTCCAGGACTCGATGCATCTATGATGACCCCCGGAGCTTCCTCATTCACCCCTTGAACAGTCGGGTTGTGTGTGGCGTTGTGTGTGTCGCTACGTTATCTTCGAATTGGAGAGGTTATCAGCTTCTGCTGGTCAGGCATGCAAGGCAGTATCAGGGATGTTCATGTTGACAGCTGAAGGTGTCACACGACCAGCCAAGAAGTTCTCTCTTGCGATCATGCCGTCACACTAGTACTCTATTACCACAGCAGTATTGGCCTGGCAGCATATTTGCTTCCTTTCCTCGACAAGACATGTCTTCTTCACCAGAGGTGTTTGGCTGCTGTTCTTCTAGACCTGAGGTTCAGCTTCAAAGCTGAGAGGGCAACAGGCTGCTCTGCATGTACACCAACGCATGGTGCATGACATTGGCCAACGTTGGTTGAGCAGAGTAGAGGCAGCTGCATTGCCCTGATTCAGAATCACACAGCATGTACATTTATATTTACATTTACAGCAAAGGGATCACAAAATTGCGCTCCTGCTCAGGCTTGCCATGTAAACTGTTCATATTGTGATTCAGCAGCAGGAATAGTTTGTGTCATTTCCAACATCAGAATTTGCAACCCTGTTGCATAACCAAGTCACATGCCAACTGAAGCTCAGGGTGCAGCTATAGACCCGACACAAAACACAGCTGTTCCCTGCAATTTATAACTGGTGTGGGCGAACGGGGGTACCATTGCATGCATGCTCCATTATCCCGGAAGGTAAATCAGACTGTTGGCACGCACCTAACACACTCAAGCTTCAAGTTGTGGGGTGTAGTTCGGTATCCCACGCTTCGCAAATGGACATGGGGCATAGGTGCAAGCGCGGCCGGGGAGCCCCCTCCGATTTATTGGACAAAATTCAACATCAAGTATCGCGCCATCATGATGCTATTCCTAGCATCGCCTCATCGCATATGTTGCTGCAGTCACAGCATCTCCTGAATGGCTAGCTTATGCATTTCTTGCTGCCTCTGCCTGCAAGCGCTGTAGTCTAGTTATAATTAGCGCCGTGGCCACTATCCTCTTGCGTTTGATGCGATTTTTGATCTGGTTTGGTGATCTGGTGAGGTGATCTGGGCCATTGGCATGCATACCAGCCTGGATGCTCGCTCACACCGAAAGTTCGCAGCGCGCACTTCATGCCGGTGGGCTAATCATGCGGGTATGCTGTATACTTATAGAACACTATACGCGTACACATGAATGTCGTCGCCAATTCAGCTGATCTAGCAACGTATACGTAGTGGTGCCTGGGCTTCAAGCTTGACTTTCAGGAAAAATCATCGAGCACAGGCTCAAAAGTGGCCACAGTGTCCTGCAGCTGCGCATGCGACAGAGGTGCATGACATCAGTGGCACACAGCACTGCCTGCATGCGGTGCCCATGTCATGCCGATTACTACAATTTGCTCGATCGCAATGTACAATGCGAGCGAGTGCACTGTCTACAAGCATTTCTTCCACCATGGCCACAGCTGCAACACTAATTTCCGTTATAACGTTACCTCCTACGTCTTCCGGTAAAGCAGCAACTACGTCTCTTGACAAGCCAACTGCAACTCTATACCAAGCTTGAAGCCGTATTTTCGAATTCGGAGAATCTTTGCCCAGTTGTCGACGTGCGTGTCCTAGAGCTCTCTCGAGCGAATCAAACCATCCGTACCACGTCATAGCCGCCTGGAATTCGAGAGCTGCGTAGGCTTTGAGTGCACGGGCCTGTAGCACTTTAATTTCTGCTTGCATTCTAATTTTGTCGTTAGGGCAGA